>OX155980.1:9061976-9113791 GCA_944548615.1 Micropterix aruncella
TTAAGCGAAAGACTTGAGACATTTCGTATAAGTCAAGAGCGAGCGACAAAAAAAGTGCAAGAGTTTTGGAAAAGCTGATATTTTCAGATCTGACAATATTTTGGCCATATAATGCCGGGGTAGAGTTAGCAGGCCAGAGTCCGGGACATCTGGCGCTGACGTACTAGGAAAGGTGTGATTTTAATAAGTTACCAAAAAGTGTTTGCGAAAATCCGAAAATTCATCAGTAGACAGTGGATGCAATAAAGAACTCGAACCATAGCAGGTCCGACTGCTTTATAATCGAACGCGTGGCGTCAGCATCTCCGTTAATGTCACGCATAGGTCTATTACGCATCGGTATACTGTGGGGCGATATAATGATCGCAATGGCGCAATATAATGGTATGGAGATGCTGACGCCACGCGTTCGATTATGAAGCAGACTGGCCATATGTTTCCAGGTCTTTATTGCATCCACTGTCTACTGGTGAATTTTCAGCTTTTCCTAAACACTTTTTGGGTAATAATTAAAATTACACCTTTCCTAGTACGCCAGCGCCAGGGTATCTCGGAATCTAGCCTGCTGACTGAATGTCAGAACTGAAAGTATCAGCTTTTTCAAAACTCTTGCATTTTTTGTCACAGGCTCCCCAACTATAAGCCTTGTTACGAAAATAAGCTAGAAAATGGCGAAACAATGGTATGCTTTGACGTCTAGCGTCTCTTTTACGAATTTGCATATTTCCGAGTTCCTTACAGTGAAAACATACAAACTGAAGTCCGGGGATCTCTAACGCCATGAAATTCTCGAAACAACAAACATTCCGTACCTAACTTCGCTTTGTCGATGACATCTTCTGTATCCTGAAGGTAGGTAATTTACAAACGGTGCGCTTTGTTTTATTTGTATGAAAAACAGGACACAAATACGTCTTAATTTCTTCTTTGCACATGTAATGGAACAAAAACATTGGAATTGCAAATAAAACCACTTCCATTAGGCAATAAGGCCGCCCGCAACAAAGTATTAAACAAATATAAATATATATATATATATATATATATATATATATATATATATATATATCGCACCTCCGATCAAATACAGTAATAATACTTGAAAATGTATTATTTTATTTTATTTTTATTTATTTTAAACAACATGATTTACAGACGAATGGCTATGATATTCGGTATACAGTACAATAAAATGTGCAGGAAAAACAAGTTGAACCCATAGCCGTTGCCTCATCGCATACCTAACTGAGCAAGAACGCCCGTATCTAGGGATGCTGATATTTGACTTAGCATGTTGCGAGCTGACGTTCGGTTATATATTTTTTTTTCTTGTTTTGTTAATGCCATCTGTCTCCTAGATATGACATTCAGCAATTGTTGTGGCTCTTGAACATTTTCATCTCTGATGTTCCTTTGATTATCTTGACTGGTCTTGAATGGTATGTGCCCAATGGCACATCCACAATAATGGGTGCTAGCACATTATTATGCTAGCAAGTCTTGGGGCGCTCTCCTCTTCAATCTGCGGAAAGCCCGGTTTTTCATCAGCTTTGAAGCTAGTTGATTTGGATGTAGTAGAACTCGCTTTTGGTAGGATACCATTTTAGTTTTAATTTCTTCTTTCACTGTTGAGATTTCCAGGTCATGATGTAGACGGTCGTTCGTGACATACCTACTATTATTCTCAGCATCTTGTTTTGGAACCGCTGAAGAATCTCTATATTGGAATTGGCTGCTGTGCCCCACAGCTGTAATCCATAGGTCTAAATGGGCTTCAGGATGCATTTGTACACTACTAATTTGTTTTCTAGTGAGAGTTGTGACTTGCGGCCTATTAACTAGTACAGTTTCCTGAGCTGTTGACTCAGCGCTTTCCTTTTCGTAAATATATGCTTCCTCCACGTAAGCCGTCTATCCAGGTACAGTCCGAGGTATTTAGCATCATTCCCTTGTGGTATTTGGATGCCATTTAATTTTACTGGTGGACATGTTTCCCTTCTCATGGTGAAGGTCACCTGCACCGATTTGGTCTCATTCGCTTTGATTCGCCATTTCTTTAGCCAGATTGAAATCTTATCGAGACTCTTTTGTAAGAGAAGTGAAGCTTCCTCAGGGTTTTCATGTACGGCTAGTGCAGCAGTATCATCGGCGAATGTGCCCATCTCTACCTTCTCGGTTAATGGGAGGTCTGTAGTATACAGAAGATACAGTGTAGGGCCCATCACACTTCCCTGGGGTACTCCAGCAAAGATATTGTGCAGGGTAGTTGTCTCTTCCCCTTGTCTCACAAAAAAGTGTCTATCTTTGAGGTAGGATTTTATAAATAAATAATAGTTTATTGGGAGCATAGTCTTTATTTTATATAATAGGCCATCGTGCCAAACACTGTGAAATATCTAGAAAAGCTGCAGAACAGTATTTCTTTTGTTCAAATAATATAATTATTATTGGTACAAAGTTCAAAACATTCATTCTTGCATGATATAAATACACAAACACAAAGAGTTATACCAACATACAAAAAAAATATAGTAGTAAGAAATTATTATTAAACCCAACACCAATATATAGTAATAAATAAATACAATAAATACATATTTAAAATAAATATACATACTACTATAAAATACTAATATACACAAATAAATTAAACTGAAATACCTCTAGTCTTAAACCTCACATATACGTCTATTATATTTATAAATAAAGTAAAATAAAAATCTAAGTATTTGCTTTTTATTTATTAATTTTATCTAATCAAAAATTCTGTATAAAAAATCCTTTTTATCATAGAGTGGTCCTTTAACAATCAAGCACTTTTTTATTGCGTTTTTAAATGCTACCATGTTACCTAAATTTTGTATCGTAATTTCTATATTATTATAGAGTATTATGGTGGTTCTTTATAAAAAATATCGTCGTTTCTTATTTTACACTAACAAAGAGAGTGCCACTACTTCACTAGTGCCATTGACGAATTAAAGAAGTAACAGTTATATAAAGAAGTAACTTTTTTGGAGTGTAAAATGAGAAATGGCGATAAGTTTTATAAATAAATACCATAACCGGATTTGTTCAACATAACTCTATTTGATCGGAGGTGCGATATATCTAGTAATAAACGAGTAAATATTTACTAAAAACATGTATGCATATATTATATTACGCTAAAAAACCCTTTCTTACCGCATTTACTGCAGAATTTCCAAAAAAATGTTTAAACATAACTCCATAACAGAAACCATAACTCAACAGTTAAAGTTAGGTTATTTTAAGCTGAAATTAAACCAAATGGAGGAAGATAGCGCACTATTTCTCAGTGTTATATATTAGAAGAAGGCCTGAAATTAATGTATATGTCACGCGACAAGACGTAACCGGTATACAAAAACTCCTTTTATATATTTTTTAAGTAAAAATAAATTGATTCTATTCGATTTCAAAAATTAATCTATCAAAATGCTATTTTTTTAAGAACAAAACATTCATTCAATTACTCTTTAAAATAAAATACATAGCTCATTCGGCCATATTCAAAATAAATAAATGCCGTAACTAATCACATTTATAGGAACAAAATGCTACAAAAATAAAAGTACCGATAAAAATGATGCAAGCTACGACAATATTACGACTGTATGCACAACTATAGTTGCCAACTACAACGAGCGAATCCGTCACCTCAGGAAGTTTTAACGATATGAGATCGTTATATCTTTCGTGAGGTGAGCGTAGAAGGCTTAGAACAAAACAGTGTCCTACCCTGGCTCGCACTTCTACGTGGAGGCCGCCGGATGGGTGTTGATCCGTGAGTATGACCGACCCTAACCAAATGGATCTTAGTGGCCAAACTGCAATAGAGCCCATTAGCTCTCCGACTGCATGCACAGAGAGGAACGAGGAGGGGAGCATCAGCCTTCTAGGCTACTAAGATATAAAACAAGTTGTAAGCGAACGTTTCCAAAGAGTTCATAATTTGGACTTTTGTCTGGTTTTATGATACTAATACTTTAATGTTAAGGTGGAAGAATTTCTTACTCATCTAAATTCCATAAACCCAAAAATTAGTCATCTGTGAAGTAGAAAAGGACTGCTCTCTGGCTTTTCTGGATGTGAAGTTTACGTGAAGATCGGAAGCCCACATGGCCCGATGGCATAGTGACTAGGTCGCCTGATCTTACTTTGTAAGGTCCCGGGTTCGATTCGCAGCTGGGTTACCTTTTTCCGTTGGGATAAAATTAACGGAATTGAATTTCAATTTCCCCGATCGAATGCAATAACAAGACACACACTAACACACTTATTACACTCACACATACATATAAACACTTCATAGCAGTGATGGTTGGAAAAGATTGTGAAATTGCACAATAGAGAGCATAAACAAACAAATATTTGCATGGCAACTCACACCATCATCCCTACCACCTGTTCTCAGTGCAAACGTCGTTCTTGAATCGAGCGCGCGACCTGTGTGACGCTAAGGTTTTCCGCCGATAGACATAGAACATGTCAATGATGTCCTAAGGAAAAATGGTTACGGGAAAATCACTAGACACGCACACGATCCAATATAGACGAAACTCAGAAACAGAGCAGATCACATAAGTAAGATGACAGATCGAATAAGTAAGACGCTAAACAGATTCGATATTTAAGCTATCTTCAAACGACACAAAATATAGCTCGATCTCTGAGGCATGTAAAGAATGTAATGCCACTGTTAACCCCAGGTGTGGTTAGCCTGCGTTGTCCAAGAGAAACGGCCCATTGCCACGCGGCTTATGTAATACACCAAGAAGGTTAAAAACGTGTAGCGGAAAAGTCGGATAACGGCGGACACATTTTGGATAGCGGAACGAATTGCAGTTTCAAAATCCCAAATAAAAATTTCACTTTGCCCGTATGATCGCAACTGATTAACCGATATCCGGAAAGCCGTAAAAATAAGAAGAACCCCGAGCTTCAACAGAGACGACGGTTTCACTACGTGGAGTGCTCTTAAGAAAATGGTCCCAGCGCCAATAGCCGAAAGCAAAAACGCGAAATGAGATAGAATGAGTGTTGTGTGCTCGGATTAATTTCAAAATTCGCGCGCGCCGACCCCCACCTATATAATCTGCAGAAAAACAGCAGCAGTATACCCTTATGACAGCCGTTAAGTCTATCCTGGGCATCGGCATCTTGCGGTGTCGACTACAACGGGCGAGCCCGTCACCACAGGACGTTTTAACGATTAGTCGTTCTGTCGCCCTGCAGTGAACGTAGAAGACTTTGGACAGTACAATTCTACGTCCAGCTACGTCACAGCCCGTGAGAGTCCAACGCCTTACCGCGAGTTAGCCAGGAATAAACCCGGCGGGCTCGAGATACTCGCGCCCTCACTTCCAATTGTGACCAGATTTCTCCGGTCTCTCGATGGTTCCGAGTTCGAGGTCGCTTGCGCGGTCCTCTCCCTTACGAAGCGGTGAAACGGAGTGCACCGAATCTATCGCGGACCAAGGCGTCCTTTGCCCGACTCTGAACCGGGATCGGATGGCCAATGGTCATTTCAAGAGCAGTCACCGTAAGGTAGACAACCACCCCCGCTCTGTAGGAAACAATACAGTTCCCAGACTCCCGCGACTGTTAGTCGGAGAGCACAATCGCAGCGCTGCACGGTGTGCAGACCGTCCAGGGGCGCCAGAGGTTTGATTCCCAGGGGAGACTGGTTGACCCAGTGTCCTACCCAGGATTCGCACCCCATGCGGGGAGGCCGTCGGATGGGTGTTGACCCGTGAGTGTGACCGACCCTGAACACATGGGTCATCGTGGCCACCTCATCATGGGCCCGTTAGCCCCCCTGGGCATCGGCGATTGTAAAATCGCTGAAACGTCGGGCGCCACCAAATTGACACGGTAAAACCTGTTTTAATTCATTTTTTATTCCTAATTTGCTTCGCTATCTGCATAATAATGAATATTTATTATATGCTACACATTTTTCAATTCGAAGATGTTACCTGGTCTGGGTTACCAGAAGTCTCTTATTCTATCTCGGAGGGGTAGCTCATCAGTGATTGGCCTAATATACATATCTTATGTGTTTGTCGGGACCACAGAAACTACATATCAAGGGACCGTTCAAAATTTTGGATATGTTAGAAAGATCTTTAGCAACCTCATTTCAAGTATGTGGTATTTTGTGTGGTCAGATATTTAAAATAAGGATGATGTTTTAGAAAGATTTTATTGAGATTTTTGACATATCGAGGGCCTCAGCTGATAGGTCACTAAAAAAATACAATTTTACAGGAAAGAGATCCTTCAATCCGTTAGTTATACAGGATCCAGTAAAAGATAGTATGTTACACACTTTATAAATAGAAATCTAATTTATTAATGACTATACTGACAGTGTATTGTAAAGCTAGTCAAACTAGGGTGATTCGCCTCAAAAAGTCGATTTTGAGAATTTTGTAGATAGGAACTTTTAACTTGAGTCCCTCAATAAGTTTTAAAAGTTACAGTTTAGTATTATATTTTTTTAAAAGACGCAACTCACTGGCCGAGGGGGGAAATAGAGGATTGGACCAGCAAGGGGGACAACTGCATCGCAATCCTCTTCGTTCTCGATTTCATCACACGTTTGCTCGACAATAGTCTCCGTTTATTCCTCTTCATCGCTATCTTGTAATGGAACTTGCGAATTATCACAGGTACCACTACAATTCTTGCATATAACGGAGCACATTAAGTCAACCTTTCTGACATGTCGTTTTGCATTTGCGAGAAATAAGTTTAAACAAGCTTTCCTGAGCTGGGGGTCGAGTGTAATGACAGGAATTAGCAATTAGGAATTAGGAATAGCACCTAAAAAAAAGATTTTTTTTTGTTTTGATCTAAAACGCAATTCCCGAACATGTATTATATAAAATTCATCGATCATTAAATTTGAAAAATTTCGGCTGGATCAGCCACAAAAAAATAATCGTATTTCACGGCGCTGTTGACGGGTTAACCTGTTGAAAAAAAATATCTACGTCAGACAGATTAAGCCGCCCTTGTAGGCTTTGCGGTAAAAAGCCACACTCAAACGGCACGATGGCATTTTCGCACAGAGTGCGTCAGTTTTCTTCGTTTATTTTAACTAAATGATACTAATGACTTAGGCCACTTTTACTTGTGTAAGGAGATATGTATTATTAGACAAGCTAAATTAATTATTAGACTATTTCATTATAGCCGTTTCTGGACTAATTTTTTTTATACCTTGAAGGCTGATTTGCTGATCTATTTTTTAAATATTTAGAAATTACTTTTTGACGTTTTACTTTACCGGCATTCCAACCGATGAGGAGGCAAAGTATTGTAAATGCGCAAGAAAAAGACAGACTTCAATCTGGAAATAGTTTTAATCACCTCACGCGGGGGGGGGGGGGGGTTCAAAAGGAATGAATGAATTTCCGTCTAGAAAAAAATATTTAGCACGTTCACAATACTTTCCTTCCTCGTCGGTTGGTGGGCCGTGCAAGTAAAAAGTAATGAGTAACAAACTCTTTGGAACCATATAAAGATAAATATTAGCAGACTAAGCTAATTTATCTGTTACTAGCTGACCCGTGCCCACTTCGTTGGGCGGTAAAACTTTTTACTTGTGATGAAATTATGAGAGTGGTTTGGTTAGTACTGAGTGCTATGATTTATTTCCTGAATTGTATTTGCATGCCAATTCGACTATATTACCGTTATTTGTGAGTGTCTTCTTGAGAGTGTCTTATTCGTGAGTGTCTTATCTCTTTAACCATTTATTCAGTAAAAGTGAAATTATATGCAGTAATGGGCAAAAGTCTTTTGTTTTTAACACTTGCGACGATAAATTTACTTATTTTGATATGAATTCATAATTGTTGATAATATAACCAATTAACATGACCTAATGAATTTTTTTTATATAAAAAACTACTTTTTGTGACTTAAATATAAAATTAAGACATATGCTGTGGCTGAATTTTTTGTAGGCATTATCAAGCTCTATCAAGCACTTCTCTAGAACTTAATCATATATCTCATCGTTAAAGCAGCGTTAGTTAGAAACGTTTTCGTTCGACCGTTTTTTTCCGAAGTTACTTTGCAAATCTGACTACCACGAAAAAGTCTTTTCATTTTTCGAATTAATATATAGCCTATGACACTTGCAAATAACGTGGCTTTCTATTGGTAAAAGAATTTTCAAAATCGGTTCAGTAGATCCAGAGAATACTTCCTACAACGTCACAAACTTTACCTCTTTATAATATTAGTATAGATTATGTTCTAAAAAACAAAAACTGATTTTTCTTTTGTTTTTTTTAAATTTAATACAAAGTTTTAACAAAAAAAAACCGACTCCAATTTTTTAATGAGTGCAGCAGCCATGTCATGATTAAGCTTAGAACGGGTTGTCATAATCGAATGTGTGTACAAAACTTCGTGTCTCTGCTTTTGACCGTTGAGGAGTTCCCTCGTGGGAAGCGAACCCTGGGTGCCGCAGTCCTGTCTTTGTGTAACTTAAAACCAGCTGTATAATTGAATTCATATACAAAATTTCGTGGCTGCACTGTTGACCGTTGAGGAGTCCCCTCGTCGAGAACCAACCCTGGGTGCGGAAGCCATGTCATGGTAAAACTTAAAACGGGCTATCATAACTGAATGCGTATACAACATTTCGTGTCTGTGCTGTTGACCGTTGAGGAGTCCCCTCGTCGGGACCAACCCTGGGTGTAGAATCAGGCCATACTTACCACAAAAAAATGTATTGTCATCGGAACTAAAATAACATGTCAATTTTCAACTTCATATGAGAATATTTGTGGAGTTTCCTAAATTTCTTATGCATCCCATCATCAGAACAGGATTTTTATAAAAATAAAACCAATCTGGAAGTAGGTATATCCTTTCAAAGAAAATAAGAATTTTCTAAATCAGTTCATAAATGACGGAGTTCTGATGTAACAAACATTTAAAAAAGATGCATCCGAATTGATAACTTCTTCCTTGTTTAGAAGTAGGTTAAAAAGAAGCCATGTTGACGTCATGTCATGGAGTTGACGTCATGTCATATTGGCGAAAATGGACAAAACGTAATGTGCCGAGCAGTAATTATTTTGCTGATTGCGCGATAGTTTCTGAGGTAATAATACCTTTGCTTAAAAAATGTTTGTACGGAACCAGTATTTAGAGACTTACGAGCCACATTATGTCAGTAAAATATTTTTTTTGCAGCTTTCAATACGAAAAAATTGAAAAAAAACACAGAATCAAAATTTGAAACTGATAATAGACAATGCCCGTTTTGCGTTTCTTTGTGAACTAAAACTGAAATTGGTTCAAGCGAACGAGATAGAGCAATACGTTAGAACGGAATATGAAACGAACGATCGTCGATAAAAACTACCTGTCGAACTTATACTCGTCCGAATAAATTTGAACACATTTCGTGCGGTGTTAGATTCAGATGCTTTATCTTTTGTGGGTAGTTTTAATGCAAAAAAGTTACATCCGTTCATTTCACATTCCGCTCTAGAGTATTGCCCTGCCCCGTTCAAACGGACTGATATCCGATTTTAGTTCACGAAGAAACGAAATCGAGCCCAAAGACTATGTAATAAAACTCAAAATGCTGCAAAAATTAGGGGTATCCTCATGATATCTCTGAACCTGGTTTTCAGGACATACCTAATATTGGTACAGGACACCACAATTTAATGAAATTAAAACAAAATAATCAAAATCATATACTTGAAGATATAAAAATCTAAAAATTTTAATAATGAAAATCATAATATGCAAAATCAAAAAAAAAGGTAAATTATTAATAAAAAACAAAAAGAAATAATAAATATTAAATTAACAAATAGTCATTTGAAAAAACTAAAAATGTTAGGATGCTAAAAATCTTTCTTTAATTAGTACATATTTTTATATTAAATACTAGCTGACCCGTGCCCACTTCGTTGGGCGGTAAAACTTTTTACTTGTGATGCAATTATGCGTGTGGTTCGGTTAGTACTGAGTGCTATGATTTATTTCCTGACTGCCGAAAGAAGGGTTATATTTTTACTGCATATGTATGTATTTCCTTATGTATGTATTTCCATGCCAATTTGACTATATTACCGTTATTTGTGAGTGTCTTCTTGTGAGTGTCTTATTTGTGAGTGTCTTATCTCTTTAACCATTTATGCAGTAAAAGAGAAATTATATGTACTAAAAGGGAAAAGTCTTTTGTTTAAAACACATGATACGATAAATTTACTTATTTTGATATGAATTCATAATTGTTGATAATATGACCAATAAACATGACCTAATGATTTAAATTATTTTTTCAATATAGAATACTACTTTTTGTGACTTAAATATAAAAGTTAGACATATCCTGTCCGTGACTTTTTTGTAGGCATTAAAAAGCTCTATAACTTTTCTCTAGAACTTAATCATATATCTCTCATCCTTAGGGCAGCGTTAGTTCGTTCGACCGTTTTTCCCCCGACTTACTTTGCAAATCCGACTACCACGAAAAAGTCTTTTAATTTTTCGGATTAACATATAGCCTATGACACTCACAAGTGACGTGGCTTTCTATTGGCAAAAGAATTTTTCTATTGGCAAAGAAATTGGTTCAGTAGATCCAGAGAGTATTTCCTATACAACCTCACAAACTTTACCTCTTTATAATATTAGTATCGATTATAATATTAGTATAGATTAATGGCCCCTTATTTTACGGTTGCACGTCAGTGTACTGAGTGTAGGCGCGATGACCCTCATTCGGTTCGCACTACGACGGTAGGTGGTGAACGGTTTCGTGCAGCTTGGGCCACAAGATCCATTTTGTTCTCGGATCGGCTCACTCACGATTCAGCTCCTATTCTGAAGCCTCCTCAAGTGGAAGGCTACCCCGCGTAAGACTTCTGTGTCTCAGGCCTCAGAGCTGGTGGACCGATTTCTCCCGGCGGGATTGCATCCCGGCGCCACTGGACGGTTTGCGCACCGGTCGGCAAAGCCGGTTGTGCATTCTGACTAAATGCTGAAGGGGTCTGGAGACTATGGAAATACACTGTTTCCTAATCAGCGGGGTGGATGTTTCACCTGATGTTATGCCACTCTTGAAATGACCTTGGGCCACTCCGTCCTGTGTGGCACTACGGGCAAAGAACGACCCCCAGGTCAGCGATGAATTCAAATTGAATTACCGCTGTAATACAACAGATAGAGATTGCGTAAGCGACTTCGGACTCGGACGCGAGGACGGAGGTATCCTGAAGGTTAATTCCAGATGGAGATATCCTGATAAAACTGGTAGTTAGGGGGTGAGGCTATCCGCTGGATACCTTTCCGGTGCCTCGCCGAAAGGCGTTGGACTCTAACGGGTTGCTGGTGAACTAGACAGTAGATTGTCTTGTCCCCAAGTCGTCTACGCTCATCCCACGGCTAAAAGAACGATCTATATCGTTATATCAGCCTGGGGTGACGGGTTCGCCCATTGCAGTCGACATCTCCATCCTACGACGGTAGTAGGGAATGCAATATCAGTATACCGAGATCTCGAAATACCAAGATCACGCACTAATTTTGCAAGATTAATCTTGTACGCAAAATCACGTACGATCCCACAAGATTTCAGAGATCACATAGCAGGATATTCGATGACCAATTGGGAGCATCTGCAGATGCATTTGTTATAGTAGACCCAGCAAAAGAAAAAAAAATGATGATGATGATAACTTGCCTCTAGTAGCTGCTACCGCAAACACACCCTGATGAAGATAAAACACCTTCATTACGTGATGAAATATCTCTTGATATAGAGATGTAGAGATGTAAATATCTCTAAGATATAGAGATGATTTTTAAAGCCTGCCCACAAAAACGTTTTTCATGTGCAGCTGGTTCGCCCATTGACAAACTGACATTAGTCTTTGAATCAGGCGGGACACAAAGACAATACCTTGCAGTTTGCCTTCTAATGCCTGTTACGTGTGGTACCGACAAGTGTCTTAGACAGAACGGGCATTTCCTGCCGCTGGATATCTGACACGCAGCATCCGAAGTCAATTCGTCGACGAAGATCAAGATGTGTTGTGTTTTTTCGGCCTGACGGCGTAACTTTACCAAGTTGCAATAGAAATGATTAAAATACCTATAAATTTTAAGAAATAATATTGTCATATCTGCGAGATCTTGCAAAATACCGAAATCCTGCGAGATTAGACCCCTTAAATCTTGCAAATACCAAGATTGAAGTTTTTCTGCAAGATTGCATTCACTAGACGGTACTCACTGATGAATTGGTTGAAAAAAAGGGAAAAAAATTGTTTCCGCGGATCGTCGTGTCACGGTTTGTTTTATTGCTGAATAAGAGAATTGCGCATAGTATTTTACATGATCGCTTATGGAGGAAAAAGGTATTCGCACGCTGGGTGCCTAGAATACTTACGGACGCGGAGGAAAAAACTAGACAAGATTTCGAAACGCTCATTGCGTTTGTTTAAGGTTTTTTTTAAGGTTTTTTCGCTTGTCTTTGTCCTTGAGCTTCCTCCCAGGATTTCGACTTCGATCTTCTATTCCAGGTTCGGATTGGAATCGCAAGCGCGGCTTATGGACACACCACATAATTGGTCGGGTCCTATCAAGGGCATGGCATATTGGCTCCCTTCTTTTCAAAGTTGTCGGCATTTCGTTACCTTCGCACCTACATACTGCATACTCTGGCACCCACAACTGAGCTAGTTTCTTTTCTCTTTTGCCAGTTGATTTAGGGTATTGGTCTCATTTGTGAAGATTTGTATTTTGAGATTGTTACATACCACCTTCTTTTATATGGATGGCTGTATATGTTTGTAACCCTTGCTTTCGCCGCTGCCCCGCTCACTCGCCGTTCACACGCGCAGGATGATCAAGTCAGATACCGTTTCCATACTGCATTTTCACTAGTCAGCTATGCTCGCCTATATCGTCTGCCTACCCTGATCGTACTAATTCTATTGTTTTATATTTAATAATTAATTTATCACTCACAATGCTACTTACTAAATAAAATTAATCTCCGTCCAAACTCAATAGATTTAACCCTGCTCTTCATGTTCCTCATGCTGGTACCAACTATAGGCAAAATGCATTTCTGTGGCGAGCAAGTGACAATTTCAATGATTTGATTAAACTCTTTGACTTTGATCTATTCTGTACGAGTATTAACTCAGCTAGGCAGCAGCTGAACAGTGAATTCTTTAGCATTAATTGTTGAATAATTTTTGATGTATTTTTAATCGATAGCTTAAAATGAAAGGTCACATATGTTTCTACAACGTTACTTAAATGTGAAAACCTTTGATTGGCTCTATCTTATCCTACTCCTCTTTTTGTTAAATTATAATTAGCTGTTGGTTTTCCTAAAAATAAATAAATAAAAATAAATAACAAATTCCAATACAATGAAACTGCTGAATTATCTTTTAATTGCATTATATTTTGGTCTTATCGGGTGCCTAGGGTTTCCAATAAATCAATCATACATTATTACTGTATTTTTTTTTAAATTGTGATACTTTCACATTGTCATTTACAAATTAACCATTTTAAATATATTTGCATGAATAATAACGTCGTTTTAAAAATATATAATTTTAACCAAGTTAGTTTGTATGCTTTTTGTTTCTGGTACTTCGTCGAATAGCCAGTGGTATGCGCCCCTCCCACTTCCTCGTCGCTAGAGCCGGAGCCCCCCCCCCCCCAACTCAGGCTGTGTTAACCTAGTTATATCATCACTGTTTTTCATTGCTGTAGATTTGCACAACTCCTTTTGCTTCAATTTCTAATGTAATTTTTTTTTTCAGGAAGTTGTCGTCCGAACTTCCGCCGGGCACATCCGGGGTTTTCTATCAGGTAATATTTTTTTATAAATAAGGTAATAATATATTACCCTGTCTTTACCGGATGGCGTTCATGGCAATCGGTAAAAGCGCCATCTAGAGGCGAGTTACAACAAAGTGGACAGCGCGAAATTGTTATCCGTGCTTAAATAAATATGTACACTAATTGGGAGCTAATGGGCACTGTTGGAGTTGGCCACGAAGACCCATTGGTTCAGGATCGGTCACACTCACGGGTCAACACATATCCGGCGGCCTCCGCGCAGAAGAGAGAGCCAGTGTAATACGCTGGCCTGCGGGCCAGTCTCCCCTAGGAGTCAACATTCGGGCGCTCCTGGACGGTTTGCGAGGCGGCGTCAGCCAATCGATTGTGCACTCCGACTACCAGCCGGGGGAGTCTGGAATCAGTAATGTTTCCGATAGAGCGGGGGTGGTTGTCAGCCTTATGGCAACTGCTCTTGAAACGACCATTCGGCTACCCGATCCCGGGTGAATAAGCCGGGCCGCGATAGGGATAAGGTTAATAAGGGAGAGGACCTCGCAAGCGACCTTCGCCCCAAGAGTTTACAACGTTTGTATTACAGAATAACAACTTTTTAAGCTATTGCATAGCGTTTATCGCGGGCCTAGTAGGCCAGCGCGGCGACCGAATGAAGAAATTTCTTAACGAAAATTAATGATTTTAAACCGATAATTACGCCTAAACGAGTACTGCTTACGATTCGAAAAAAATATATGTTAAACAAGAACATTTTCCTAATATTCTTAGCTTTGAATATTTTAGATTTTGTTTATATTACATAGTGTAATTAATTTGTGAAATTAGGTCTAACCGAACACAAAAACGACTACTACGCAAATACTATCTGGCGTATTATTATGAAATCTGCACCATTTTAAAGATTATAATTTAATTATCTATCTTTTTATCTAACATTTTCTCCGAATAATCCGGTTTTTTTGCTTTATCGAATTAAAAATTCGTGCGCGGCGCTCTATCGGAAGACGTTTAAATTATTCCGAATCATTTGCTTTCGCAGCCGCAAATGATTCGGAATAATTTCAACGTTTTCCGATAGAGCGCAGTTATCTCATATCAGAAAAAAAATAAAATAAAATGAATAAATAATTATAATTGCTTAAGTTGTTAAAAATGCTATGCAATAGCTTTACCGCGGCAGTCCCCGAGTGCCACACACGTATTTTTAACAATATATGACACAAGTCTGTCAATTAGAAACGTTTTTTTTTTTAAAATAAGTGGCCACAGCGATATTATCTATTGTTATTTTAGCGGAATATCCCCCCCATCCCGCCAATTTCACTTTTATACGGTTAATTTACCTAATATAATTTGCTTTTGGCAGCCCCGCTAGAGGGAGGTGAGGGGGGGGGGGGGAGGGGTAGAATTCGATAGGAATAAAGAAAGGGGTAGTATCCCAATAAATTATGCTAAATATCTCATTCCCCGAAATACAATTTGACTAATTCATTTATTTATTATTGTTTTAAAAAGAAATTGACAAAGTAACATATTATCACCCCTCTTTTATTTCATAGTATTGCATTGTCATCGCTGCACTTTGGACAGCACGTACGAAGAGGCGATGCTCTTATATTGCGAAAGTAGGCGAATTCTATTGAATTGGATATTTCCCAATCAAAGACAAAACAAATTGTTTGGTATAAATGCATTCTTAAACGTGTCTTAATTGTCATTCAAACGTTGAACTTCGTCAGTTGTGCGCGAGAAGCGAGAGTCGTCTCTTGTGAAAAAGAAATTTATTTTGGCTTTTCTTTTCGTAATCGCCGAAAAAACCTACAGCAGTCGGGAAAACGTTGGTTCGCGGCTTCCGAAGACCTTTTTTCACGTCGGCATAGAGTTGAAGACGTCAACGTCTCTGCGATCTCGACTGATGTAAGTATATATGTAAGTTGAAGTTGTAAATTAAATAATAGCTAGAAAAGGTTTCAGGGGAGCTAAGAGGCTAAGGGCCGGGACTCGATGATGGCAGAGATAAAGCGAAGAAAACAATTGGGATGGGCAGCCTTCGGGAAGCTGAGCGTCGTACTGAAGTCCAAAATTCCCCAATCGCTCAAGACAAAGGTGTATAATCGGTGCGTGTTACCGGCTATGACGTATGCTTGTGAGACATGGACACTGACTGCTGGGGTGATCCACGAGCTTAAGGTGGTACAGCGTAACATGGAGCGAGTCATGCTCGGCATATCGTTGCGCGATCGAGTCCGAAATGAGCTCATCAGACAGCGCACGAAGGTGGTCGACGTGGGTCGAAGAGTGGCCAAGCTGAAATAGGCTTGGGCCGGCCACGTGGCCCGACGACACGACTAACGGTGGAGCAAGCGCGTTTTGGAGTGGAGACCCCGGCTAGGCGGAAGAAGTGTGGGCAGACCACCGGCCCGATGGTCCGATGACATCAATGAGACAGCTGGACCTGTCTGGATGAGGGAAATGGAAAACCGATCCGGATGGAGAGTGATTGGAGAGGCGTATGCCCAACGGTGGGCGAATGCGCGCTGATGAAGAAGAAGAAGAAGGGGCCCTTGCTGAGTTGGCCACGAAGACCCATTATGTTCAGGGTTGGTCACACTCACGGGTCAACACCCATACGGCAGCCTCCACACATGAAGTGCGAGCCTGGGTAGGACTCTGGCCTTAGGGTTAGTTTCCCCTAGGAATTAACCTTCTGGCGCTCCTGGATGGTCTGCGCACCATACGGCTTAAGCCGATCGATTGCGCACTCTGACAAACATTATTAGGCTTCGCGGTGACAGGCGGGAGGAGAAACCCCGCCCACCACCCGGGCAGTTCTAACGACATGGTTCGTTTTATCTGCCCGGATATCGTGCATCGACAACCTCACGCGTACGAGAAGGGTATTACGTGAGGGGTGGACGAACGGAGATATGGGGGAAGATTCTCCTGGTTTCTACCCCCTCCGGCACCCCGTGAACCGTTTATTTAATAATAGAAATATCAACAATTCACTTACTATCTAACATTATAAAATATACAAGTTTTAGCTTACGTACTAAAGTTATCAACAGAGTAGAGAAGAGAAAAAAAATATGATTATTTAGTAGAAGGAATGGTACGCGATGAGATAGTGGATCCATGCTACTGAGTGGTTCCGGGTTCCGGTTGCAAACGGCAGGGGTTCCGTCGGGGGCATCTACATCGGGAGAACCTGCAGAAGGCACGCACCCACAGGGGCGGCTAGGTACGTCACAATACAAGCGTTGAAGCAGCCTCTGGACAGCACCGTTAAGAGGGGAGGCCTTCCCCCAGAGGAGGAGAGGCACACATTCATCATGTTTGCCCGTGCAGCGTCCAGCTTAGGGCATGTCCAAATGATGTGTTCTGCGGTCTGACGACCGGAGCCACACGGGCCACCACCTCGACTCTGACTTACATCTTGCGGTGTCAACTACAACGGGCGAGCCCGTCACCACAGGACGTTTTAACGATTAGTCGTTCTGTCGCCCTGCAGTGAACGTAGAAGACTTTGGACAGTACATTCTACGTCCAGCTACGTCACAACCCGTGAGAGTCCAACGCCTTACCGCGAGTGAGCCAGGAATAAACCCGGCGGGCTCGAGATACTCGCGCCCTCACTTCCAATTGTGACCAGATTTCTCCGGTCTCTCGATTGGTTCCGAGTTCGAGGTCGCTTGCGCGGTCCTCTCCCTTACGAAGCGGTGAAACGGAGTGCACCGAATCTATCGCGGACCAAGGCGTCCTTTGCCCGACTCTGAACCGGGATCGGATGGCCAATGGTCATTTCAAGAGCAGTCGCCGTAAGGTAGACAACTGCCCCCGCTCTATAGGAAACAATACAGTTCCCAGACTCCCCCGATTGTTAGTCGGAGAGCACAATCGATTGGCTTGCGCCGCTCGGTGCGCAGACCGTCCAGGAGCGCCAGAGGATTGTTCCCAGGGGAGACTGGTTGACCCAGTGTCCTACCCAGGCTCGCACCCCATGCGTGGAGGCCATCGGATGGGTGTTGACCCGTGAGTGTGACCGACCCTGAAACAGAATGGGTCTTCGTGGCCAACTCAGCAAGGGCCCATTAGCTCCCAAAGACTTACAGTCGAGGTAGTCTGGAAGCAGTACTGATTCCTATAGAGCGGAGTGGTTGCGGACCTTACGGCGATTGCTCTTGAAACGACCATCGGCTACCCGATCTTGAGTGAACAGCCGGGCAAAGGACGCTGTGGTCCGCGATAGATTCGGTAAACACCGTTTCACCGCTTCGCAAGGGAGAGGACCACGCAAGCGACCTCGAACTCGTAATAAATCGAGAGACTGGAGTAATCTGGTCGCAATTGGAAGTAAGGGCGTGAGTGTAAGCCCGCTGGGTAACACTCCTGGCTATCTCACGGTTAAGGCGTTGGCCTCTTACGGGTATGTGGCGGAGCTTGACGGTGGACTGTTTTGGCCAAGTCTTCTGCGCTCACTACAGGGAGATCACTTCCTGAGGTGACGGGCTCGCCCGTTATAGTTGACAACTATGGCTAGAAAAGGTTTCAGAACCAACCAATTGCGATATTATTTGTGATGAAAATGAATGAAATAAGATGTTTTTAGCAATCAGTGTTCTTTTTGGTGCACATTGAAGAGGGTATCCTTTCGTCCTTTAACGAAACAGTATCCTTTCAACCAAAATACTTTCTTTTATGTTTCTTTGTTAATTCCGCTAAGCCTAATATATTTTTCGACTAAGAAACAAAATCGGCCAGTAACACAAATTTCAATTCTAGGGTGGACATTTTTCTTAAGAAATGTTTTTTTTCTAAGGAAAGTGCTTTGACATATGTTAAAGTTCCGGTGATATGTCCTGCACTATGAAAAATAAAACGATGTAATACAAATATTGCAACAAAGATTACTTATATAACTCGGACCGTGGTCTATACGTGTGAATTAACATGACGCGTAACGGTATTGGCGTGACGATAGTTACCGTGTCGTAATGTGTAAACATAATTGTATTTCATTACATCGCAGCCTTGAGATCTCGCTTCTAACATGACAGCATGTGGTAGTATACGAACGGTTATAATCGGACACATGAATCATGTTAGAAATACAGTATCGTGTTACTTCCGTATTAACTGTAAGAATAATGTTGATACATATAATCGAGTAATGGAGTTTCAACAAAATTATTATTAATTTAACAAAATTACTATTGAAACATCGTTATTCTGTATAAAACCGTAATAACGATATGGTAATGAATCAGTCCGATATTTTTCTCAGTGAGGTTTGTTTGCTACTTCTTCCGACCATAGGCCGCCCTAAAAGAAATAGACGGGGCACTACGTTCGAAGCTTGCTCTAATAACTCTGTCTGATCAAACGATCTTACTACATGATGCTCTGGTTGGGCTGAAGGAGCGGGAGATACCAAAATATGATCCCAAAGCGATCCCCTTTGTATAATGTCTATTAATTAGAGGCCGTCCTATGGAAACCGATCCGCTGTTGGAGGTCGTAAAATTCTGTTCAAAATAAAAGTACTTCCACTTTTAAAACATTTGTGCTATATTTCACCAGGACCGCGCAAGCGACCTCGAACCCGTAACCAGTCGGGGGACTTTAGTAATCTGGTTGCAACTGGTAGAAAGGGCGCGAGTGTCGGCCGCTGACTTACCTAGCTATCTCGCGGTAAAGCGTTGGCTTCTTATGGGCATGTAACGGAAATTGACGGTGGACTGTTTTTGTCCTCTGCGCTCACCTTACATGAGACAGAACGAACAATATCGTTAAAACTTCCTGAGGTGACGGGTTCGCCCGTTGTAGTCGACAGCTCCAGTATAACGTGCTATCATAATTTATTGCGTATACAAAATTTCGTGTCTGTGCTGTTGGCCGTTGAGGAGTTTCCTCGTTGGTAGCCAACCCTGGGTGCCGCAGTCCTGTCTTGGTGAAACTTAGAACGGGCTATCATAACTGAATCCGTATACAAAATTTCGTGGATGTTGACCGTTGAGGCGTCCCCTCGTCGGGAGCCAACCCTGGGTATAGTATCAGGGAGTTAATGGGCCCTTGCTGAGTTGGTCACGAAGACCCATTCTGTTCAGGGTTGGTCACACTCACGGGTCAACACCTATCCGACTGCCTCCAAGCATGAAGTGCGAGCCTGGGTAGGACTCTGGCTTTATGGTCAGTTTCCCCTAGGAATCTGGCGCTCCTGGACGGTCTGTGCACCGTGCGGCGTCAGCCAATCGACTGTGCATTCTGACTAACAGTCGGGGGAGTCTGGAAGCAGTAGCAGCTCCTATAGAGCGGGGGTGGTTGCGGACCTTACGGTGACTACTCTTGAAATGACCATCGGCCATACAAATGTATGGTATAATTAAATATTTAAATTTTGCTGCCCCGCGTTACAAATTTAAATCTTCATGGCGTTGTTTCGCTCGTTCGAAATTTGAATGTTTATCGGCGAATTTTACGGCGACGCGCGTTTGCAATTCTATTTTTAAATTAAGCGAGATGACGTCTTTGGCTAATTGCCGGGAAAGTCTTGTGGTTAAACAACCGCTTTTTTTATTTTCGAAATGACCAATTTTACCCAGCTTTTTCTATAGAGAAAATTGTAGTATTTTCTTTTGAGCTTCCAAATCTAAAACTTCTTCGACTGCTATCGTCAAACAAGGTTGTTCGAGTGTTTCTTCTATTTGTGGGGAATTGTTTTGGTAGCGTTATTAATTTCAACATCACAAACGACGCAAGTAATATTTTTTCTGATGACGCATATCTTGAACCGCTAGAGGCCCGAGTTTCATATTTTCAGATTGTCTTATATGCCTTTGAAGAATTTAGGTAGTCGATCAGATAAATTAGAATGCAACGTTTCTAATGCTGGGGCCACATTAACGGAAAACGTCAATGCCCATCATTGAGATAAATATTGCGTTAATTATTAACGCGTTAAAATGAGTTATTTTGTCATTTGAACGTTCAACGTTAATGCCCATTCTTGGCAATAACATTGACGTTAACCCATCGGACGGCGGAGGCATTTTGCGTCGTTTGACAGATCCGCGCGTAACCGTTTTAGCCGGCCCCCATAAGCATAATGACTAGATAACAAATAGGAATTCATGAAAAAACAATATTGTCAGTATTTATTTACAAAATCGACCAAAAAGTTGCGGCACAGTTTTATGCGCACGAAGGCTGGATTTCGAGCGTTTAATGTTCCTTGAATTTCAGAGAAGATGGACGTTGACGCTGCTATACTGTATTTTATGAGTGTATTTTTTTATTATATGAACAAATTTTATCATTACCGAATGAAGAAAAAAAGAACACAAAGAAAAAGAAGATGGTTAGATTAGTTTAGATTGGTTTTATAATAACCCATTCGGGTTTCCTTTTTCTTTTTAATTTCTTCGGTTGTTGTTTTAAAAGTTAATAATTCCATTATTCGTCGCCAAGCGTCATTTTTTGATGCACGATTCTTGTAACTGTTGTTTCTTGGATCCTACAAACATAGCATTGTTTGCAGAATTTCGAGAAAAATAATAACTTTCTTGTTAGTCCCTCAATCTATTACCGAAGACAGACACGTGCGATCCCGTCACGCTCAGGGTTCACAATGAAACACGTAGTGTGGCCGCTTCAACGCATTAATTCTCGCGATAAAAATCTTTGATGTACCGCCACTTGATGTTATTGCCGTTGTAAAATTATCGCGAGAGGTCGTGGCTACGCCAGTGTTAAACGTCCATCATCGCGATAATTAACGGCATTTCCCGTTAGTGTGGCCCTAGGGTACATTCTTGTAAGAGGCGTTTCAATTTTGCCAGTTTCAGGGCAACGATTCCGAGAACGGTGGCCCATATAGCCAATGCCGGATTATCCGATAGGTCAAGTGAACACCGGCCTATGGACCCCACGCATTTTAGGGCCTCCGCGACAAGGAATCATTAAAATGAAACCTTTTTTAATTGTTTCGAATATATACAAATTGTTGAGAGAGTAAATGAGTGTAGTGTCAACGCTGGTCTCAGGATGAATGTCACCAAGACTAAGTCTATTGTCATTTCTAATATTCCCAATATCCTACCTAGCATATTTGTGGCGGGCCAAAAAATAGAACAAGTTGATAGATACAGGATGAGTTTTACATTAGCGACATCCTTAGTGGCTGAATCAGTACGACGAACTAAGCAACTTAAGTAAGAAGTATTGGGAAAAACAAAAAAAAAGTGTGAACATCTGCGGCAAGTGTCTAGCGACAATTTGAAATGGCAAGTGATACACGTTTATCTTTGTTGATGTGACATTTTCTAAGTGATTACGGCGGCTTTTTTTATGATTATGGCGGCAGAAAGGTATAATTTAAATTCTATGAAAAATATTGCGGTGGTGGTGTTCCATTTCGCTAGGTGTTCGCTAGGTGTACTTGTCGCTTAGTACTTGGCACCTATTAGTACTTGTCGTTAACCTTCTTAGTGATCGCGACAAGTAACCGTTTACACGTTGGTATTAGCAGAAAGGTATTAGTGGCACGACCTCCGTTCGAAATGGAGCACCACCGCCGCCTTATTTTTCATGGAATTCCACCTTTCTGCAGTAATAATCACAAAATAAACTTAGGAAGTATCACGTAAACAAATAAACGCGTGTTCGCGGACAGAGTACGCGGGAACAGAGTACGCGGCTGTTCACACGAGTCAGCAAGCGACAAGTGCTTAGTAATTTGTGGTGGGGGAAGTCATTGTCGCTTAGTAAATAAGATCGGTTTCTATTCACTAGCACTGGCAGATTCACTAAGCGCTAATATGATAAATCAGCATGTTTACATGCAAGGTGATAGTGCAAGTGACAAGTACTAATTAGCTACTTAGCCTATGGAAACCTAGTATTAAACAAAGGCGCTATCAATGAATATGTGTGCGTAAGCTCGAGAGCGACCTATTGTTCCAAGTCAGCATTTTATGACTTGCCTACCTTTGTAAGATAATATATCTGTATACTGAATTGGCATGTCCAACCGTGGACAGCGATAGGCTAATTTGATTACCGTTACCTGATTATCGTAAAATCACTTAAACACGTGTTTAGTTACTAAACATTAGTCACGGTCACAGGTCTGAGCAAAACAATGCAATAAAACGCTTTATTCACAGAAGTCGCCTCAGGTGGCCCTTTACGCCACAGTATCCATATAGAGTTAGAACAGGAAGCACACTCTCGGGTGACAAGACACGGCGGGGATGTTTGCGAGAAAATGGTACATAGGGGTACGTAGTAACAAACGCCTGTGGCTGTCGTTAAGCGGTTGGGGGTTGTCAAATTTCTTGAACGTGTGAATATCTGCGGCATTCGACGGGAAGTGAACGGGCATGCGCTATGTTTTTACACGACTGACCAACCAAAAAGTTCTGTAATGTGTTCAGAGTTCATCTATGTATATTTTCTGTTTCTTTATTCCACCATGACTTCTAAACGCTTTACCCGATTTAGAAGTGTGTGGTATTGTTAGAATCGTTATGTCATCCTGAGTGTCATTGGCTAATTTAACTGTCAAGTAAGTAGTTGTCTAAATAACCAATTGTTTAAATACCAATATATTAACATAAATATATCGTGTTTTGTGTCAAATAATGGGTCTGATTGAGTTTATTCCTGCAATAAGTATCAATCTATATGGATAAATACATCAACCATAAATATTTTATAAAATACCGTAATAAAAATAATTATAAATATAATAGTTCACTTTCTGTAACGGCAGAGGTGTTTTTAAATCTTTTTAATAATTTACTTGTTTAACTTTATAAAAGTGCACCACTGCACGGGCTCTAGTGCCAAAGTGGCGGCCATCTGACAACGACGAGCTTGCGCTCTTTGTTATGTGACGATTTTTTTCTCATGATTCTGAACTTTGTTTCGTGGACGTAGATTTAGTTTTCGCAGACCCCTGGGTGGTCCGCGGATCACTGGTTAGGAACCACTGCTAAAGACCAACGAAGACTGAAGCTTCCTCGATTTCTCGTATTTCTCGTTTTCAGCACGGTGCCTCATGCGTGATCAGCGTCAGTGGGCTCGGTTGCGTTTCTTCGTGAACTAAAATCGGAAATTAGTCCGTGTGAACGAGACAGGGCAATACGCTAGAGTGGAATGTGAAACGAACGATTGTCACTTTTTCGCATTAAAGCTGCCCGCAATCACCGAACGAAATGTGTTTATACGGACGAGTATAAGTTCGGCAGGTAGTTTTAATCGACGATTGTTAATGTCATATTCCGCTCTAGCGTATTGCTCTATCTTGTTCGCTTGAACTAATTTCAATTTTAGTTCAAAAAGAAACGCAATCGGGCCCAGTGTGTCTATTATATGCGTTGTCATCGTTTACAAAATAGTGCAACGTGAAGCCGTTAACGTTTATTTAACCGGTCAAAAGCCAGCCTTTGGGCGCAAGAAACTGCGCCGCAAATTTTTGTTCTATTTTGTAAATCGTTTACTACGTTTCATGAAAAAACGAACAATATCTATTTTTCATAAATTTCCTCTTGTTATGTAATAATTAATTTTGTTAGTGATATATGTGGGTATTTTACATATTTGTATAGTACTAGATCCCAGTGAACTTCGTACCACCTAAAATTGATTTGATTGTAACTCTTCATACGCGTTTATTAATTTTAATCAACCTTCGAAATCCAATTAATTGAAATCTATAATATGGCCGAATCATGTACGGTTTGAGTTTCGTTTGGTGATTAAATAAAAGTCGTTTGTAATTAAAATAATTTCAATGTATTTAATTTACATGATGAAATATAAATGCTTTTTCTACTTTTCCGACCTATTCGGCTTTTTCGACTTTTCCGACTTTTCGACTTTTCCGACTTTTTCGAATTTTTCGCATTTTTCGACTTTTCCGACTTTTTTTACTTTTTCGACTTTTCACTTTCGCCGCGAACGTCATCTATTGAACGTGGCCTATTTCCCAAAATGATCAATTTCGATTTTTTCTATTTTCAGTTGTTTCTTTGAGTTTTTCCTAAATATTTTTTTTTGTAAACCACCCCTGAATCAAGGCAAAAAAAAAACAAAAAAAAAACATTCAAATCGGTCGAGTCATTTCCGAGATATTGCGAGACTAACGCAGGGCGATTCATTTATATATATATATATATATATATATATATATATATATATATATATATATATATATATATATATATATATATATATATATATATATATATATATATATATATATATATATATATATATATATATATATATATATATATATATATATATATATATATATATATATATATATATATATATATATATATATATATATATATATATATATATATATATATATATATATATATATATATATATATATATATATATATATATATATATATATATATATATATATATATATATATATATATAGATAGATAGATTTATACTGGTGAGTTTTAATTAACCAGCATCCTTCAAGGAATAACATCAGTACGAGCAACTAAGCAACTT
This sequence comes from Micropterix aruncella, assembly GCA_944548615.1. Classification (NCBI taxonomy): domain Eukaryota; kingdom Metazoa; phylum Arthropoda; class Insecta; order Lepidoptera; family Micropterigidae; genus Micropterix; species Micropterix aruncella. The sequence goes on from OX155980.1 coordinate 9,087,408, forward strand.
TTAATAAAAAAAATGGAAACACAAAAATATATATTTTGTTTTTTGTTTAATTTTATTTGAAAAATTTAAGAACTTTACTCTTAAATAAAAGTTTGACAAGCGTTTGGCGCGCAGAGCCATCTATCGGTAGGTAAAATATCGCTAATAAACTATATTAGCGATATTTTCCCTATCGCTAGATGGCGCATCGTACTCGGTGGTTTTTATACTATTTTTCTTTAAAACAATTTTTTCTTAAATATATTTTTTTTGCTGTTCCACAATTTCATATCAAAGGCTGCTATTTGCTCGTACTGATTCACAGCCTTCAAGGATGCCGTTTAATGAACCCGTCGGAGGATCCGCGCGTAGGTAACCGTTTCGGCCGGCCCCAATATAATATATTATATAAATAAATAATATACATTATTAACAAGATTTATTACTAGGTAACCAGAGGAATTCATGATTTTTTTACAAAATTACCAAAAATTTTGCGCCGCAGTATTTTGCGCGCGAAGGCTGGCTTTCGACCAGTTAAAACTTACCCTGTATATAGGGGACCGGCCGAAACGGTTACGCACGGATCTGTCAAATGACGCAAAATGCCTATAGGCACTGTTGGCGTCCGACGGGTTAAAAGCAGTAAAAATCATTGGGACTTCTTGCCCTCGGCCTACCTGGAGCACTAAAACGCCCGCTCGCAATAATTCGTCGTATCCAACCTGAAGAGATTGGTGTCTTCTATTCGACAATGCGCCGACCCACACCAGCATGTTATGCCCGCTCCACACATTGGCCAGCGTTGACCGCATCGCCTATGTCCCTCTCGCTCTTTCCCATACATTGTTGTGACGTCACAGTGATGCCGACTCGCTTCTACCTAGCAATATTTGCCAATATTCGCCAACGTGTGAAGCGGGCATTAAAGTTTTTGGCCAAATGAGCGCTTTCGGTCTCTTTGAACATACACCATATTCGCCTAATTTAGCCCCAGAGACCACTGATCATATATGTTTCATCAATTAAAGCGTATTCGGCAACGGTTCTGAACCAAAGGGTAACAAATTAGAGAACGGGAGTGCGAAGGCGGGCTGCCAGTTAATCATATGCCGGGCTGCATATGATCAGTGGCGAATGCGTTCACCGAATAGAAAGAGATAGAAGCATGTGGGGCCCTCCTCTATCCTTGTCTAGTTGCGCATGCGCGTTTATCCATAGCATAGCAGACTTATTATGGCGTCAAAGCGTTGCCATAGTGATATATACGCGTTACCATAGTGATATATGTTCGTTTCTCCGTGAATGCACTACTAGACAAGGATGGAGGGGGTAGTATATGCTGCTGTCTCTTTCTATTCGGCTAACACATTCTCAGGCTGGTCACGGGGTCTAGTATTATATGTCATTGTTCTGAACAGCATTTAAAGTTGGAGATTTTGGCAAGAAGTTCGAAAGTCTCTACAGACGGAGTCGCGATTATTTTGCTAGCGAAGGGGCGTGTATTATGTCGAAAATTAATACGGTTTTGTTTTTTTTTTCATAAATAGACATTTTAATTCGTGGTAGTCCTAGGCCACATTATACCAGACAGTACCTTCTCTTAGAACCAAATTGAAGTCAACGCGAATACGTCACGTGTCCTAAGGCCTCGGATATGGTCGCCAGATGTCTATCTATTCGGCCCACGCAGATATCCGAACGCTCAAAAAGGTTGCCAGCCTTTACCTATGCGTAATTCTAACTAAAGGAGTTCGTCGGGACGTACCTACCCCTCTGCCCACTTTCCTCGCCATCTCTTCTCGCAATGCCCTGTAGCTCGAGAATAAAACTACTGGTTGTTTTTTTTTATACTGTGACTAGGGGATGATTCTTGAAAAAAAAATGCATGCTATATGCATTTGATTTAAATAGACCACAGACAAATTTAGCATGTCAATTTTTCCAAGAATAGGCCCGAACTTTTTGAACGCAGCATTTGATAGACAACTTTTAACCCTGTTTTTAAGGGGTTACACGTTCAGTTTCATCAGTTCAGTCCGCTACCTTGCGCGACTAACCTAACCTAACAGTAACAGTGTTTCTGTTTTCAACAGTATTATCGATGGAAAATGTGCAAGTCATTTAACCCTTAGAAATCTAGGCATGGGAATGGAATTTATGAAGGCATCTTTCAACACTCAAAAATTTCTTTGTATGTGTACCGGTGTATCTTGTATGTGATGGTGATGGTATAATGGTGGCTTATTCCATAAAGGCAACTTCTGCGGCATATATTACATATATAATTGCATAAATACCACCGATTGGTGGATTAGAATTCCAGCGGATATTTCAGCTGTTGCTTCCAATCTGTGACATAATGTATAGAGTGTATAGGTGTACATTTTAAGCTATTGCATAGCTTTTATCGCGGGCCTAGGCCAGCGCGGCGACCGAATGAAGAAATTTCTTAACTTTTAAACTGATAATTACGTCTAAACGAGTACTGCTTACGATTCGAAAAAAAATATATTAAAAAAAAACATTTTCCTAATATTTTTAGCTTTGAATATTTTAGATTTTGTTTATATTACATACTGTAATTAATTTGTGAAATTAGGTCTAACCGAACACAAAAACGACTACTACGCAAATACTATCTGGCGTATTATTATGAAACCTGCATCATTTTAAAGATAATTTAATTATCTATCTGTTTATCTACGATTTTTTTCGAATAATCCGGTTTTTTTGCTTTATCGAATAAAAAATTCGTGAGCGGTGCTCTATCGGAAGACGTTTAAATTATTCCGAATCATTTGCTACCGCAGCCGCAAATGATTCCGCATACTTTCAACGTTTTCCGATAGAGCGCAGTTATCTGATAACAGAAAAAATAAAATAAATAAAATAAATAAATAAATATAATTGCATACCTAAGTTGTTAAAAATGCTATGCAATAGCTTAACCGCGGCAGTCCCCGAGTGCCATACGTATTTTTTTTGTATAGATTGCCTAAGATGTATATTAATATTCTTATAATAATTATCTATTTTATAAATGTACTCATGTACATGTATTCAGCTCTTTTTTTTATTTTATTTTATTTGTCTGCCGTGTTAAGCCGACTTTAGTCAACGCTATTGTCAAATTAATATTTCTTTTTGGTATTATTGCAGTATAGGAACCTCTTCTAGATTGTTGATTTTTTTACCGTCACTATATTAACCACGCTGATTCCGAATCTGCAATAATCTTTATTCGGTCTCAATAAATAAGCGAGATATAGGCATTTAAAGAAGCGCCAAACCCATACATTTAGGTAGGTTAAGTCAGTTTTTTTTAAATAATACATAAACACCTATTTGGCGGTAGGTTAGATTGTTTTTTTTTTAAAACAACCTTAAAAAACTTTTCTTTTATTTTGTATGTAATTTTGGTTTTGAAATTTTACGCGTCCGAAGCTTTTTATAAATCTATGTATTTAGCATTAGAATGATCGAATCTAGTAATATTTCTTGATTTTTTAAATTTTTGAGAAAGGTTCCTATACTGCAATAATTCCTTTTAATTGATAACTCATGCTTTTATTGTATATTCTGATAGAATAAATTGAATACTGAATACTGAATGGGCGTTGGCATCCAAATGCAACGTCACGTTACACTACAATATATGTTTTTTTTGTAACATTTATTTTAATATTCATTTTTATTTATTATCATTTAGAAAACCCCAATTTCGGTGAGACCCAACGCCCTGTCGACGTGCGCGCGCGTCGCCCGTCAATCTATTGGCAACATCGGCAGTTTATTAACACCTCGCAGGAGCAAGATGGCCGCCGCCAACCCGGGTGGCTCGCCCATGCCATGGCCGAATAGTCAGGATAACTACGAGCTGCGCGAAGTTATCGGTACGAAATATTGCTTACTCTTTAGTTTCGGCGACCCTACGCAATGTTTTCTACGCGATCCGGCGATTTTTGCGCAAATCCAGTGACAGCTCCATCGTGCATAACATTGCGCTTTTGGACTCAAATCTCAATATATGCATATTTGTCTCCACTCCTCATGATCCCTTTCGCATCAGCGGTTCGTGTTTTGTCAAACTATACACCATTTATCGTAAATTATATAAAATAACGTATGGTAAGTTTTTGTTGGTTATGTAGCTCGAGCTGTCAAATTGATAGTGTAAATTCAGATCATTTAGTTTTTTAACTTAATTTTACTAGGAAACTAAGGCTAATAAAGCCAGAAAAGGCGAATATCGCGGTACATAATATCTCTGCATCAATTATAAAGATTTTTTGATAGCTTATTATACTTTAACAACATTAGAGCATGTAAAAAATAGTATTAACTTGCGAAAATTGCTTTTTGTAATTAAAAGCCAATAATAGGTATCTCACATATTTCAAAACTATACGCGCGCTGCTATTGAAAATAAAACAAAATACAAATGCCTATTACATATGAAACTAATGCTGGAAAAATTCAAAAACTTGAGTGGAGGCGAAAAAGATGTTATGTAAGAGTTTTCGTGACTAATGAGTCATACAAAACACATAAAAATACATTTCATCACAAAATAAATTCCAGGAAACCTGAAAACTAAGAAAAAATATCAATTTCTGTCCATCCTAGCCTAGAACGGGCTAGTCCCAGTTGGGTGACAGAATCAAATAAGCAAAAGGTAAAGGTTTTGCCATTCGGTTCCTGTTATTTTTATAAGCAAAAACAATGTTTTATAGTAATTAATTCTTAAATAAATAAATAAATAAATTTTCCATATTTTTCATTAAAATAATTTAGTTGTCGCGATCGCATGCAAGCGTCGCTGTGATTCTAAATTTTTTTAATAAAATATATAAATATATTTTTTTACGTGTTCTACAATTGTTAAATCAGTAAGCCATTAAAAACACATCATAATTTGCTTAGAATATCTATACACTTGGGGAATAATTTTAATAGATAGTCATGATAGCCCTAAGACGCTTTTAGGGCGGATGGGCTTGCACCGAGACTTCTAGTCTCCACGACTGACAGCTATCCGTGTTCTACATGAGAATGACACTTCTGAGCAAAATTGTAGTGTGCCCAGCAGGTGGAAATGGTCGGATCATTTTAAATTTTAATATGGTATTTCCTATTTTAAGGGGTTGGTGCCACGGCGGTCGTTTACGGTGCCTTCTGCAAACCGAGGACCGAAAAATGTGCCATAAAAAGGATAAATCTCGAAAAATGGAACACGTCCATGGACGAGCTGCTAAAAGAAATACAGGTAAACTAAGTGAATGCCTAAATTCTTCCTAAGTGATATGCCCGCTATCCGACGTAGGAGGTAGCACAGTATAACGAGAGAACAGAAGACGCACACTCAAGCGACAGGGCTTTGCGGGGATATTGTGCGTCTCGACAAACGCCTTTGGTTAGCGTTACGCGCGGGCGAAGGTCGACGAATTTCTCAAAACGTTTGAACATTTGAGCCCTTGGACTCGTGACGTAGCTTGTTTCGTTTTCAATTTTGTTCTAAGAGACGCTACTGTTCAATATACTGTGGAGGTAGTGAGAGTAATCCTTACAGCAGCATGGAATAATTCCTCCGATTTCAATGCTCCAGTTATTCAATTTTTCCAATGTATAATGTAGCATTTTTGTGTTTATTGTAAAAACGTAACATATTCAAAATCAAAATTTGTTGCTACTTCTTATCTATCAATACAATTCAATTTTGAGTTACCAATAAACTTACTAATAATATTTTTCAAGACCTACATTGTTTCTTGTGTAGGTCTTAAAGGAAAAGGTGTCGGTCGCCTCCTTGGCCCTGTCTTGCTTGTGAATTTTCTCTCCATAATGATTTACAGGAGTTCATATTTTCTTTCATTCGACACGGCTAGTTTCATTCATTATTTTTGTAGCAGATATTCAATCTATATGGTGTTCAGCTGTGAAGTAACTGTTTGTATTTTATTATTAGGCAATGTCAAGCTGTAACCATGACAACGTTGTGACGTACTACACAAGCTTTGTCGTAAAAGAAGAGCTATGGCTGGTCCTGAAATTACTTGAAGGTTAGTAAATTATAATTTACATTCCGTTAGAATTCGATTCCGTTGCAAACTTGTATTGGATGGCGGAACAATTTCAAAATACAATTAATATTAGAATTTTTGGACTTATTAGCCAATAGTGTGCGGTGTCCTATATCTCTCATCATCATCATCATCATCATTTATTCATTCCATAAAAGCATTTCACAATACTGAGGAACATGTCAAATTTTACAGTCATAATTTACCGGATGATAAAATCGCTTTGATTAATTAAAAGGAACAAAAATAATTGTAATCAGAGGTGATTACTTAAAAATAGTCAAATTTACAAAATAATCAATAATCAAACAATAAATAATAATCAATACAATGAAAAAGAAAAATTCTGAAACATGCGTAATTAAAAACAATGTCAATAAAATCTAAAACTTAGTGCGAAAGTATAGTCATAATATGGTTATTTATAATCGAGCAATTGTGGACGCAATATCATAAAACTCGTCGAGTTTGTAAAGGGCATGTTCGACTAACTGATTTTTCAAGCAGATTTTATATGCTGCTATCTTATATGATGCAAGTCTTCTCGTCGATGATGTTAAAGCATTGAACAATTTAAACCTAATATATAAAAATCTCTATAGTATGAAAAAATACTTCCATTGACGCACCACAGCCAGTCTACAGCAATCCACGGAATTTAAATCCGAAGTGTTTTTTTTTTTCATAGTGTCAATGCTTTCATGTGATTCTAGTTCAGATTTTATCAAAAATAAAACGCACAGAATAAAACGTGTCTCCGTGACGATGTCAAAACTCCCAAAAAAGTATCCTTAACCCCTCACGTTGCGAGGTAAAAACTCACCTATCACTTTTGCGCGCGACATATTCGCGCAAAAAATCGACGCGAGTCAACGGCCTTGAGAAAAACGATCATAACTTATAAACCACTAATCGGATTAAAAAAAGATAAATAGAAAAAAGATCGCATTGAAATTTGACATATAAAACATTATAACCTTATCTCGTAAAACAATTAAGATAATAATGAATAAATATTACAAAATTGGCAAACTGAAAAAACTCGCCTATAAAATCATTTCGATTTTTTTGTAAATACAGTTTTTGTAAATATCAAAAATTGTAAATACAGTTATGTTCTTTATTAAATGCTTTACCAAAGCGATATTTTTTTTTAACTTATTTGCATACAAAAATACGGAAAAAATATTTATTTATTCAGCCAAGAAAAATTGTATGTATTCTCGTAAAAAAAAATTTTTTTAATTTTTAATTTGTGACTACTTATGGTATTTTTTTATATGAAATTCTTTCAAAATAACTTTATTACTACATCACTTCTTCTTAGAAATCACACCAGAACTTTGAGCTTTGTCTGATATTATAGAAAAATCTAAAGTTTTGAGAGTTTCCGACTTCCGAACCTAATAATAAACTTTGAATGCCCATAATATAAAATTCGTTAGATTTTTTCAATTATATTGTCTTATCATAGACTTATTATATGTCTAATAAGTAATTACTATACTCCAAAGAGTCACATTTCATCGAAAAACTACGGAAAATCGCACTTTTTTCTCTCATAGTAATTATCAAAACAAGTTTCATTTTCGCGAGCCATATTAGAAAACAACATATAATGTTCAAAATACGCCTAATTATGTGATAACTTAGGATGTAAATGAAGCAATACCTATTTTATTAGTAAATTAAAGCGACATTACGTCATGTTTCGCGATATAACGGGATATTTCACAAACATTACAAAATAAATACGGCCATATTTCGCTCGCCGTTTGGTTTTGCCAATGTGTTTTCTTCGAAAATTCGTGAAAAACAGCAAATGGGCTGTGTAAATTGTTTAATCCTAAGGCCTAAACTACTTAAAAATGGAAATTACTTACTTTTATCCGGTATGCACTGCACTTATATACACAAAACAATTCACAACACAACACGTCGCGGAATTATACGCCGCCGCGAATGGGCAGTTCGCGACTGTCGTCAGAAATGAGGTCATCGATTTTGTAAGGGATGTAGTAATTCATATTTCTAACATCGCATGCGGCAATCGAGCAATTTCATAGTGTTGCATATTTGGCTATATTATGGCATCATTCGATAGAATATACAATCGCATTTCGAAATTTAAACGACATTTTCTTGAGCGGCGAGCGCGATATCCCGTATGGGATAGTTTGGATTTCAGCCGGCCGCCATACATATCCCGCAAGGGATGTTAAGTGCCTAGCGGGTTAATCGCAAATTATAACTAGGTTTATGAATAAGACAAGGAATTTACCGCAGTTAGTTCCGCTATCTAATAAATATGTGTTACCAGATCGCTGATTTTTCTTGCTGAACCTGCTTTCATGTGTTCCATCAGTCGAGTGGCTATGATCCATTTCGTTTATCCCTTTAGCAGGCTAATCCATAGCTGCATTCGATTTTATACACACCTGGGGCACAGTATACCACCCAGTAGTCACTCTCGAGCTGCAAGGCAATGCGCGAAGAGGCTTCGAGGAATGTGGGCAAAGGGGTTCGTCACGACGAACGCGAACAGTACGCATTAAGGGCAGGTAAAGGCTGCCGACCTTTTCAAGCGTTCGGGTATCTGTGTAGGCCGAGTAGCGAAACATCTGGCGTCCATCCGAGCCCTTACGACTCGTGACGTATTCGCTTTGATTTCAATTTTGTTCTAAGAGAAGCTGCTGTCTGGTATACTGTGCCCCGGGGTTTGCAGTGGTCACACATCATTTACAGGCCCCAGAGATCAAGCTATATTTTGAGTCGGTTTGAAGATCTCTTTTATATGAAATTTGTTTAGCATGTTACTTATTTAATATGCCTCGGCCTTGACGTATGTTGAGAATACTTAAGATCTGTTCGGTTTCTGAGTTTTGTCTGTATTGGACCGTGTGCGTATTTTGTGTCATTTTTTGTAACCATTTTTCCTAAGCACATCATGAACATGTTCCATCTCTTGCAGAAAATACTCAGTGTCGCATTGAGCGTGCTCGATTCACGAGCGACGTTTACACTGAGCGTAGGTGGTAGGGAATTTAGTCACACCAACACTTACACTACTAGATATGATTACTCTAGGATACTCTAGATATGAACACACACCCAAGATATGAACAGAGCCTTGCATATTGTATCGTATTCATTGTTAACGCTTTCCACTCATATTAATATTAAGATGTCATTCATTGAAGTTATTTTCTTGAAATAATCATTGTTATGTCAATGTGCAGCTTAGCTAGCTTAGCTTAGAATAGTAAATGAAATAATAATTTTGATTTAAATAGAGAACAACAATCATCACTAAATGTTCATATTGGGTCCTTACCTATGAAGTTGCTTTTCTATAAAGGAAATTTAGGACCAAAAATATTGTACGAGAAATATATTTTTAATTAACAGAAATGTTGACCCCTATTATCTGTGCTGATTTGTCATGTTAATGGGACTTAATTCCTCTGCTGCAAATTTCTCGTGGACAGGAACCAATGAAAGCTTTGAAGGCGTTTTGCACCGACTCTTCACATTTGTTTTTTTTTCCCTTGTAAAAAGTTATCTAAATTCTTAAAAAAATAACTATTGGAGCAAGTACGGTGGGTGACCCAGAGAGTCTCCAGCCGCAACTCCTGCAACTTTGCGACTGTTTGCACTGGAATCTATGGTTATGAGCGATTGACCAGGCTCGGTTATTTAGTCACGAGCTTCTCCATCATTGTTTGCAGTTCTTAACAGTACACATTTAAAGTAACTGTATAGCCAGACTGCAAGAAGCTGTAATAGAAAACACCGGCATAGAATCTCATATTTGAAAATAATGCAAATTTTCAACTTTACCATGGTTGCACAAACTAAAATATTTGAGAAAAACAAACAACGGAAAGGCGAATAAACAGCTGATTCAAAAAAAAGAATGACATGGCCTTGAATTAAAATTTAATTGAATTTGAAATTCCAACTCAAATACAAGTAATATATTGTAATAAAAACAGCAATTCATAGAACCCAATATTTTGCAGCTACTTGAGTTTCTCGGTTGCAACAGAATATTTTTTCTTTATTTTTTTTTCTGTTTTTTTTTTTGCTATGTAATATAATTTGCCATCGAGCCTTACCTAATTATCATGGGTATTTTGTTGGCCCTTTTTGGTATTTTTCTATAGTCACTGTGAGCTGCAAATTAACTGTTTCCTGTAATTTTTATAACTCAAAGCAAAAGTCTGTCTTACTCACTCTAACCCAATATATATATACATACAACAAATATGTTATTTCATTCTTCTTCTCCGTCGGTTCCTCATTACTGAGGATCTTGGCCACTAGACAACAGTTTGCCTACTAGGCTCCTCCACTTCGACCTGACTTCCGCATGGCGGGTCGCAGATTGTATTGACCCTTTTGTAACTTCTTTGATAAGGTGGTTCCATCTGGCCGGTGATCAGTCTATGCTTCTTCTTCCCTCCACTTGACCCCCGGAAAGCATTTTCTCCAGATTCTCTGGGTTTCTCCTGGCAACATGACCGAAGAACTGCAGGACTCTTCTCATGCATACGGTGGAGAGCCTCACTTGGATGCCGAGTTCTTCCAGGACAGATTTGTTGGTGCGGCGTGCTGTCCATGGGATTCCTAGCATTTCACGCCAACACCATATCTCCAGTGCATCGATTTTGGTGCGTATCCGAGCCTTCAGGGTCCATGTCTCCGATGCATAGAGAAAGATCGAGAAAACCAGAGCTCGAACCAGCCTGATCTTAGTCCGCTTACTTATACCCCGATTCTTCCACAGCCTTTCTAGCTTGCTCATGGCCGATCTTGCCATCTGGCTTCTGCGTGTGACCTCCTTTTCGCAGTTTCCGTTGTTGCATATCATGGAGTTATTTCATTACTAAACGCCAATAAAAAATCACAGAAGCTATTCAGCAAAGCACCTTATGACAAGTAGAGGTAGAAGAACGGATGGATAGGGTAAACTCATGATTTTTTCTTGTAAAATAATAGGAATATTTTTGGTTGCAGGTGGTAGTTTGTTGGATATAATAAAGCACAAGATGCGGGTAACCAACTGCAAACATGGTGTGTTCGACGAGGCAACGATTGCTACAGTCCTCAAGGAGGTGCTGAAAGGATTGGAATACTTTCATAGCAACGGGCAGATTCACAGGTTCGATTTGTAGTAGAGTTATGGACTTTATATGTTCAATTTGCAATTCAAGCAAAACAGTAGTACATCCGAGGACAATGTGACAATGTTTTTGTTTTTTTCCACATTTTTTTAACTGCTTAATCAAGGTAATATGGGCGGGGGGGGGGGGGCACTTGTAAAAATTTCGAATATCTTAAGTTAATTTGTACAGCATTAATTTTTACAATAAAGATTTTGACCTAAACTCATATTTTCCATCATTTTGGAGAGATATGAGCAATTTAGCATAAATCATAGGATAAAGATTTTTGCGGCATATTTTACTGTTGAAAAAGAGGGAGGATGATGGGGAGAAAAAGAATGTCTATTCAAAAGAAGGCCCTCCTTGTAAAATTAACCCTTGGAATCGAAGATCTCCAAAAACCGCCAGTAGGAACTAAATAAATAATTTTACCTTCACCCGAAAGGCCTGCGATGCTCACTTTCCCAATGTTTTAGATGGCATTCGTAGCTTAGCAGCTAAATTCCTTTTTCATCTCTCGCACAGTTGTGATAGTGATGGGTGACAAACAAATCGACACGAGTTCGACTGTCGATTTCGTCCGACAGGAGTCAAAAAAATTTAAGAGTCGACATTTAGTCGTGTTGTACGCTTGTGATTGTGGTTCGTTCGGTCCGCTCGCAACCCGGTGAGTCCGCGGAAGCGACGCTGCATACACTGCGATGAGAAATGGCAAATACATTTCCTTTTTGCACATGATGATGAAATAGAGGGATAACCGACCATATACTACCCATACTTAGTTCTAATTTTAGGTCCATTGTGGCTTACCCCTAGCTGTGTATCTATTGGCCATCATACATATACTATAACCAGCTCACCTCGAAGACCAGTCACAGTATCTTCAGAGGACATAATCCTCAGTGCCTATTATTTTCTTTACATATAGTACATATCTAAAGTAAATGTGTTTATAAAATGTTAAATTCATCTTAAGAAACAAACTGGTAATATATACAAACAATTATAAATGCTTACGTTTTCAAAACCCCAGTCTTAAAATCGACGTTGGATATTGACATGTATGTTATTACAAAAATGAAAATTGACATTCATTTGTAGGGATATTAAAGCTGGTAATATTCTCCTTGGGGAAGATGGAATCGTCCAGATCGGAGATTTTGGAGTATCGGCTTGGCTTGCCACTGGCAGAGATCTATCCAGGCAAAAAGTACGCCATACGTTTGTCGGCACCCCTTGCTGGATGGCCCCCGAGGTTATGGAACAGGTAAGAAACCAGTTACATTAGAGTATTAACGATTCAAACGCTAATTCTGTGGCTTAAAGGCTTACAGGTCACATTTTTGCAAAAATGAGTTATCTCTATTTCTCGATCTCTATTTTAGATCTGCTTAGCCACATTTTCATTGCACGCAATTCTGCTAGGAAATAGAAATGAAAACAGGAGTTTGTAGTACTTCCTGTACGTCCATCACTCTCCTTGTGATATTTTTCATGAGTGATTACGCTTGAGCGAGTACACAAGCAAGAAGACATATACAAAGAATAAAAGGTCCGAATGAAAAGCTCTTCGAGCCCTTTCTCGCAAGTCTTACAACTTCGTTTTCCTAAACGAATATGTATGTACTCATTCATATAAATGTATCTCCTGACTAAAATGTTATTCTTATTTTAGGACCACGGCTATGATTTTAAGGCGGACATCTGGTCCTTCGGAATAACCGCAATCGAAATGGCGACTGGCACAGCTCCCTACCACAAATATCCCCCGATGAAAGTGTTAATGCTGACACTTCAGAATGATCCTCCTACGCTTGATACAGGTAAATAAGAAATATATGTAAACTACTCAACTTTATTAATATAAAATGTTAAAATTCTATTGAAAATTCAGTCAACAACGCTTGTCAACAAACCCAGGTACTTTTTTCTACCTTCATGACCGGCGTTAAGTCAACTTTAGGTTCCTCCGGGTAAAAAAGATGGCAATCAGAGGTTGTCAGTATATTTATTATTTATTATTAGTTTCAAATATTATTCAAGAGCATTACAGACGAATCCAGTTCGCCCTTGAATATTAAAGCTAGAGTGTAAGTCTAAAAATAAATGAATTACCTACATAACTAAATTATTGCTAACATTGAACAAGAAAAAAATATATATATATAAAACTAAATAAAAGACAGATTATGATAAACATGAGATAGCAGGGAGTTGCCTTTTTAACTGCCAAAGGGATATACAAAAGATGTCTATTTCTGTGGGTAAGGAATTAAGAAGAGCTATAACCCTTCCCACTGGCCTGTCTACAAAAATATTTGAACGATGGTACGGCACATTAAACAATAGATGCGATCTCCTCGCTGTGTAATTTACCGGTACGTACAATTCAAACTTACATAGTATCTCTGGCTAGTAAATAGTTTCTTGAATTAATTTATATGTAAATATAATAGGGAAATATATCGACACGTTTCAAGACTGTTGTATCCTACCATTCATATGTAAGTCTCTCAGCTTTAATTTGAAATGTATGTATGTTATAATGTTGATTTTATTTGTTATTACCAAAGTCCATTTCGTTTCCATTCGGCTGGAAGACCAGACCAGACACCACAAATTTATATATTTATTTCATGACTGCCCAAGAAAAAGGAAAAAGGAGTATAATGTGTTCAGGGTTCATCTATGTATGTTTTCCGTTTCTTTATTCCACCATAACTTCTAAACGCTAAAACCGATGTAGAAATGTGTGGTATTGTTAGAATCGTTATGTCATCCTGAGTGTTATAATGTACCTTAACTGTCTAAATATCAAGTAAGTAGATGTCGAAATATCCAAATGTCAATAAATAACATAAATATATCGTATTTAGTGTCAAATGAAAGGTCTGACTAAACCGTCGGATGCCAACAATGCCTATAGGTATTTTGCGTCGTTTGACAGATCTGCGCAAAAACCGTTTCGGCCAGCCCCCACATATATTATAAAAATATATAATATACATGACTAACAAGATAATTCTTACGGCATCAACATTCACCACTCGTACAACTTTACTTCTTTGGCTGATCGAAGGATGTACCATGATCTAGTCTTCCTACATAAAATCATAAACAACAGATTAAGCTGCATGGACTTGGCCCAGCTAATACTTTTCCGGACCCCATCAAGAACGACAAGACAGTCCTCATTGTTTCACATTAGCCGTTGCAATAACAACTACCGTAAAAACTCTTTCTTAGACCGTGTGTGTAGGGTTTACGATGATCGATACGCATCAATAGATATCTTCGCTGAATCGAACATTGGATTCAGAAATTTGTTAAAGAGAGCGATATTTAACACTTAATATTTAAAATTTATTACTTATTATCTACTGTTTGCACTTGTACTTATTCATACCAACGTACCTGTCTCAACTTCAAATATCGTACTGGTAAATTTGTTAAATACGTGGACACCCATCAACATAATGTATTTATTTTTACTATGTTCCTCCTTCCATTCCTGGTCCCTCCCTTCCTATCCTTTTTCTTTTCTCGTTTTTTTTTCTTTCTCTTATCACTCAGATAATCTTGATGTTATCATTTAGTGGAAAATTGTCTCTGGTGTAATTTGTATATCTATCTTGTTTGGCTACTTACTTTTATACACTTTTATTTTCCTGAATAAAAGAAAATAAAATTTAAAAAAAATAAAAATAAGATTATTTACTCTTTATAAATTTATATATTTATTTATAAAATAAGAGAGAATTCATGAAAAAACGATTTGCTAGTATTTATTTACAAAATCGACCAAAAAGTTGCAGTGCAGTTTTTTGCGCGCAAACGCTGGCTTTCGACCGGTTAAGTACAATCGGGAAATATAAATTATCCATATGAATGAATACATAAACCAGCCAACCCAGGCTGTCACAGAAGGTTATCAAGCCTGTTTGGGTTGCTACAGGCCTCCCGGACAGATGCTGGAGATTGTAGTATTCTTGCCCGTTGCTCTGCCACGCTCCTGCATTCCATGAGCACATGCTGTGGCGTTCCTTCTTCCTCCATGCATCCTCTGCATAGAGGGCTGTCTGTCACACCTATGGTAAACAGGTGTTTGTTTAGGGGACAGTGGCCTGCCATAGTACCTATGATTTTACGGATTTTGTCCCTTTTTAATCTGGTGAGGTTGCGGGCAAGTTTTTTGGACACTTCCGGAACCGCGTTCTTTGTTTGCCTGCATCCTGCGTCCTGCTTTTTTTTCCATTCTGTAAGGTGGGTTTCTTCGGTGTTCCTGCGTAGCATGAGTAATATATTTTTCATAAAATAAACTACAGCAAACGAGCTCTGTTATAATGTGAAGCGTCTGATAATAAAGGCGGCAACCTCCACACATTACAACTTTACATATCCTCAAAGTAATTAAATCATTTTTTTCTGTATAAGTACTTTCTTTTTTATGTTTGTCTCAGGTGCTGAAGAAAAGGATCAGTATAAGGCTTACGGAAAAACATTCCGGAAAATGATAATTGATTGCCTCCAAAAGGATCCATCGAAAAGACCAACGGCTGCTGAACTGCTGAAACATGCGTTCTTCAAGAAGGCCAAAGATAGGAAATACCTGACTCAAACTCTAGTCGCAATCGGACCTAGTATGGAAACACGAGTGCACAAGGTAATATATTTATGCTTTAACCTTTTGAAAGCCAGCCCTCTAGCGCCAAAACGGTGCCCCTTTTTGGGCGATTTTCTACTAAGAATATTTTTTATATTGAATTGCCTCTTCTTATGTAATAATTATTGTTGTCAGTCATGTCTCTTGTATATTATATTACATTACATTACATTTGAGTCGTGTCCAATTGACGGCTAAAGACCGCTCTTGGACGTGTCAAAATAATTGGGTTATGTAGTAAGTTTCGCTACTACTCTTCACTGAACATACATAGGTAGTCAAGAATTAACTACTCGATTGTCAAACTTTAAATATAAATAATCAAAATAGAAGCCTAATATTTGAAGTAGGTAGTAATTCGAAAAGATACATAGTAAAATAATTTATCGTCATATTCAAATTGTCAGTAAAATGTTAAATAATCGAATTAAATCTACGTTATGCATTCTAAACTAAAAGTACAGATATACGACCATATAAAATAAACAGACAATAAGCCTCTACTTTTTAAAGTAATTTAAATGGGCACAATATTTGAAAAATCATGTCCTCCAGCTGTTTAAATTTTGTAGGGAGTAGATTATAGAATTTAATGCTAAGGTACAAGTAGCTTTTCTGTACGGGAGCTACCGCGAGTATGATGCGAGTGAATGTCTGCATTGATTGGTGTTTCTGCTAGGTGCTGTCTAGCATACATTAAACACTGGTAAATAGCAAACCTATTTGTAAACAGTTTTTTTTCATTTGGGTTACCATAGGTTCTGGACTTCATTTGTGGTAATCACATTGATAATCTATATGACAGCTTAGTCGAGTATCTTTTGCACTATCTGCTTTAAAACCCTACATCAATGTTATTTTACTTATATCTACTCTCTTTTGAAATGCGGCGTGAAGAAGTGGGCATACGCAGGCTTGTCATGAGACACTCCGTCTAGGTGGGCATTTGTAGCATCATCAAAAATAAGCATGAAAATGAATAAAAGCATACTTTTTCAGACATTTCGTCTTGTGAGTGTTTGCTATTGTGTAGGGTAATCTATGGTGGAAAGGATACCGCATGGAAAAGGTTAACTCCAGTGTGAGTACCATTAAAACCCAAAGAAACATTTTCTCAAATGAACTGTCTCCGGTGAAGTAATTTTAAGTTGGAAACAATTACATGCAGAATCATCATTACCTGCGTTTTTATTTAGAAATGAACTGTTATTGCCCCTGTATTGATATCTCAGTTGTGGTAGCTCACACTTTAAAATAGGCCATCAACTTGAAATTGTAATTGGGATCAGTGGGTTTAGTCCCCTAGGCAGACATTTGTTTATGGATTAGTAATAAAAACTCCATTTAACTGAAAAAGGATTATTCTATATGACTGTTTATAGTATTTGGATAGATAATAAATACAAATGGAGCTACCATGGAATTCACTGATATAAATCAGGCTCATCGTAGTACTATTACTACCCTTCTAGGGGGTGAGTGGTAAACTCCAGTCTAACGACCGACTGCGGTAGGTTTACGACAGTTTTCTTGCCACATGTGAGCATTCACCCTACCACCTATTCGCTCCTACTTCAAAGTTCAAGCAACTGTATAAAAATAAAATGATGAACAACACTGTTTATTATGTGTGGTGGCTGCCTTTATTATCAATATTTTGCGACGTATCGAAATAATTCCATTTTATTGCCATTTTAGTGCACTAGGTTTCGAAACTACAAATGGAGTACGCTGCGCTCGGTTCACTTGTTTTTGCAAACTAATCAGAGCAAGCTGCGGCTAGGAAGTTAAGCTTTTATAAATCGTTTTTAATTTATTAAATATGTTTGTAGACATAAGTTAAGGCTATTTAAAGCTGGATTTTAATTTGAAATTGAAGATTATCACTGTTGTTTGACATTATAAATAAGATAAAACTGAATTTATCCAGTGAAGTTCTGTAGCACCCGACGTTTCTGCAATGTTGTAACCGCCGTTTTCCAGGATAGACTGTGCTACGGTCTACCCTGGACGACGGCGGTTACAACATTGCCGAAACTCGGT
Source organism: Micropterix aruncella (assembly GCA_944548615.1). NCBI lineage: Eukaryota > Metazoa > Arthropoda > Insecta > Lepidoptera > Micropterigidae > Micropterix > Micropterix aruncella. Next base: position 9,105,344 of record OX155980.1, read on the forward strand.
TGCTTCAAACTCCTGTTGGTAAATTCAGTTTTATCCTATTTTTAATAGCGTTTAGTTATGACATTTTTTGTATGGCTCGGGATTGTATAATTATTTATAATGGCTGTTAGTTACGGAAATAAATTTATGTATGTGTCTAAATGATATATTTTTGTTGATGTTGCCTTTCTCGACATCAAGGAAGATCTAGCCACCAGGGTAGAAAGGCTGCAAAATGTCTGCATTCGATTCATTTATGACCTACGAAAGTTTAACCATATTACGGAGTACAGAAGGAGACTTCACTGGCTGACGACCCGAGAAAGGAGAGATACGAGAGTCCTAGGTTTGCTCTTCAGAATCCTGAAGGGGGCCGCTCCGAAATATCTTATAAGTAGGTTCAAACCTCTATCTTCTCACGGGCGCCCTCTGAGATCTGAAGACAACCTACTGCTCTCGATCCCTAGTCACAGTAGTGATTTCTTCTCGCACTCTTTTTCTGTTCGTGGAGCCCGTCTCTGGAATGCTCTACCCTCGCGTATAAGGATAGCACCTAGTTTGTATTGCTTCAAACGCAGGCTCAAAGAACACTTGAACCCATGCTCATAAACTTCTCCTTATTTTTCCCTATTTTTTCCTCCCTATTGCGTCCCTTGCGTCATTATAGGTTTATTGTTTGTTTTTTTTTCTTAAATTTATTGTTTTGTTTCCCTGCTGAATTTAAATGATTAAAATTTAATTTATTACTTTATTTTTACCGCATAACATGTTATTCCACTAGGTTAAGGTTAGCTGTAAGATATTGCTTTTAGGCAATAAGCTCGCCGTTTTGTTAAAGCAAATAAAGCGTTTAATTATTATTATTATTATTATTTTTAATATTCATGTAATAAGCTCACTGCTGTGCCAGCGAATTATTTGTGCAAGTGCTTATGCCCCAAGTGATTGCGTCTTTAAATAAAAAAAATCCCTTTTCACTCTTGGATTTTACTCTTTGTTAGTCTCGATACATAATGTAATTAATTAGCTTAAGTAACTGCGCAGTGAAGTTTACCATATATAGAAATGCGATATGTTCCATACGTCCAAAAACTATGCAACGCGCTTCTTTGTAATAAGGATCTCTGTTCATACTCTGCGTATTACATACAATCTTTAAATATAATTATTCGAGGTTTGCTTGTGATAATTTTAAAATCTAGCGAACATTTTAAACATGTATCATTATTATTACGAAATAATCGCTACAAGCATCAGCATGCGAATTCTTACTGTTGTTTCACATTATACAGTAAACGAATTTAAATTGGTGTGTTAGTTTTGTTATGCATTGCGATATCCCCAGATTTACTTTTATATATTTACTTTATCCAAGAGTATCCCAACAGCACGCGAGTGAAACAACTTGATTCACATTTTCAAAAAAATTTTCATTACCGGTACAAGAGATACGCACACTGACTGTCGATGGCAATGCTTGAGGGAGTCCTATGCCTATGTTGCTGACCATCCCCCCTATCTATCGATTTTCCTTACATTATATTTTTTGTACAGATATATACTACACTTTATATAGAAACCAGTCCCTTAAGTACCAGTCCTGATATATGAATTTATGGTAGAAGACATTTCTATTTTAGACATTTGGAATATAAGATAACGGAAGCTCCTTATGCTTCTTGTTTTTGTGTTTTAAACTTTTTGTTGCTCGATATAACTTTCTCTTATACTTATATGCTATGCAAACTAAATACAAATACTTGATTGACACACTTATTGGGCTCGATTGCGTTTTTTTGTGAACTAAAATCCGAAATTAGATTGTGTGAACGAGACAGGGCTAGAGCCCTAGAGCGGAATGTGAAATGAACGGTTGACACTTTTTCGCATTAAAACTATCCACAAATGATAAAGCATCTGAATCTAACACCGCACAAAATGTGTTCAAATTTATTTGGACGAATATAAGTTCGACAGATGGTTTTTATCGATGATCGTTCGTTTCATATTCCGCTCTAACTTATTGCTCTATCTCGTTTGTTTGAACTAATTTCAGTGTTAATTCACAAAGAAACGCAGTTGGGCCCATTATCATTTACATGGATATCATTTATATTGGTTGCTAGATACCCTATATTTTACGGTTATGAAGTTTTTTAGGTTATAGCAATATATATTTTTTAGGTTAGGGCCGTTGTCCAGGATAGACTGTGCAACTGTCTACCCTGGACAACCACGGTTACAACATCGCCGAAACGTCGGGTGCTTCAAACTCCTGTCGGTAAATTCAGTTTCATCCTATTTTTAATAGCGTTTAGTAATGACAATTAATTTTTGTATGGTTCGGAATTGTATAATTGTTTATAATGGCTTTTAGTTAGGGAAATAAATTTATGTATGTCTCTAAATTAATTGATATATTTTTAATATTCATGTAATAAGCTCACTGCTTTGCGAGCGAATTATTTGTGCAAGTGCTTATGCCCCAAGTGATTGCGTCTTTAATTAAACTTTGCGAGCAGGGAAAAATCCTTTTTCACTCTCGGATCTTACTCTTTGTTAGTCTCGATACATAATGTAATTAATTAGCTTAAGTAACTGAGCAGTGAAGTTTACCATATATAGAAATGCGATATGATCCGTACGTCCAAAAAACTATGCAACGCACTTCTTTGTAATAAGGATCTCTGTTCATACTCTGCGTATTACATACAATCTACAAATATAAGTATTCGAGGTTTGCTTGTGATAATTTTAAAATCTAGCGAACATTTTAAACATGTATCATTATTATTACGAAATAATCGCTACAAGCGTCAGCATGCGAATTCTTACTGTTGCAAAATGTTTCACATTATACAGTAATCAAATTGTTGCGTCCGATCATCTCCCCCTTGGCGGCGTGCACTTCTCTCTCAGTAAGGCATCGCGACCCGCCGGGCGTCCGTCTGAGCGCTGCGAGGTAGCATGCGCCGCATAATCGCACAAAATGTGTTCAAATTTATTCGGACGAGTATAAGTTCGACAGATAGTTTTTATCGACGATCGTTCGTTTCATATTCCGCGCTTTTCTTATTTCTTAACGTATTGCTCTATCTCGTTTGTTTGAACTAATTTCAGTTTTAGTTCACAAAGAAACGCAGTTGGGCCCATTATCATTTACATGGATATCATTTATATTGGTTGCTAGATACCCTATATTTTACGGCTATGAAGTTTTTTAGGTTATGGCAAAATAGAAACCCTGAATCGGGAATATAAATTACTCGTTTTTACACCCTAATATGTCCTGTTTTTGCGCCATTCGGTCAGTGTCGGCAGCTGCGAAGTTGAATTTGCGGAATTTGAATTTGCGCAGAATTTGCATTAAGGTGCTGGGATAAGTGAAGGGAGCGTTACACATACTTGATAAGAAAACGGGTTTTTTAATGTTTTCTTCTCATTGAAATTACGATGAGTCGGTATAGGTGTCAGTAACTATGCGGAAAAGAATCCAATATATTGCTACAGAATAAAGATGCATGCAAAGACGAGTCATATCATTCCTCGCTAGGGTAACTGGGTCGTCTAGTATCCCTTCAAGCTGCTTATCTCCAACCTGGGGGGGTGAGCGAGCCTGCATCCTTCAGGACCTGCTTTCTGCTTCGCCTAAAATTGGGTTTCAGCGTCTTCTGTGAAGCCAGTAGCTGTCGCTGGGTAGAATATTGTAAATCAAGCATAATCGGAAGAGAAAAGCAAAGTATGCTTGCAATTATAAAATTGAATGAGAGACTCAGAGACCACTTTAGGCAAAAAAGCTTTAAACGATGGCCCGAATGATATAAAATGACATAATACAGCAGAGCATAATAAAAATGTCCATAAAATGTATTATCGATTAATATTTTCACAAAAAAAAATGTCTAAAATAAAATACAAACAGAGTTTCCATGGAATTCACCGACCTGAGTTATGCCATCATAATACTATTATTGCACTTCTGGGGGTGAGCGGTGGATTCCGGCTGTGGTAGGTTTGGACAGCTGTCTTACCACATGTTAGTGTGCACCTTACCACCCATTCAGTAATGTTACAAAATGTAAAAAAAAATAAAATCCATATTTTTACTGGTAACCCTTAAATCAAGATTTGGCATGTCGAAACCATAATCGAGTAACCTGATTTTGGTTTTATTTAAAACCATTTCTGTTAAGTCTAAAAATGTCAAACAGTGCGGTGCGAATGCTTGCAATTTGGCAATGCAAATAATGAAACTGCAATTTTAGCTAAGAAACTGAATAATGAAACAGTGCTTCTTACTGATTTTTCTTGATTATTATTTCCCCCCGTTGTAATAATGTTGTTTACCTTTAATATCTAATCATATTTTAATAATGAAATTCAATTTTCAATTTGTATATTGGAGCGCTCTCTTAAAGACGATTTACGCGCTCTCTTAAAGACTCTCGTTTAGAGATGATTATTCAGCAAGAGAAACATAGTTAAAATTTATCTACAGCTTTTATTGATTTGAGCCTCAGAATTGACTATGTTGCTAATTGTAAAGTGTTATTGTAGGCGAGCAAACGCCAGGCTGGTACATCGGGCCGGCTCCATCGCACACTCACAGGGGAGTGGGCTTGGTCCGAAGAAGAAAGTACGGCAGAAGACGCTCCTGCCGGTGATGCACTTTCGGGCGATTCTGACGACGATGCCCCCTCTCTAGATGGGGCTGATGATCGTCCGATGAACATGTTGCTGCGTGCAGATTCTTCCGGCAGTGAAACGGTAATTTTTTCAAAAACTAATATTCTGTAATAGTCCTCCTCTCTAAAATAAACCTCTCATAATCTACAGCCCTCTCAATACCATGATTTATGTTAGCTCATATACTCCATCTAACAGTTTACCATTTGCTTGACATCAAGACTTTTTTAAAAAAGCAAAGTAATTTATTTTAGAGTTTTGCTAACAATATGTTTCATAATGTTACTATTTTTTCTATTGCTTCAATCAAGTTATACAGTACATGATATCTAGTTTCTAGTCATTCCAAAATTTTTATAAGTCACTGACTGCGTTTTACTTAATACAAATATATGATAATTTGATGTCTAATTTATTAAGAAAGCTGTCGATTGGATTTAAGTTGTATCTAGAGATGAAAAAAGCTATGCCATGAAAAATGTATGTTTACTACATTTTTGTAAATGGCTGATTTACATTTATCATTCTTTTTCTTAAAGAAGACACATTCAGAAATATCTCATGAGCAGAAATATCTCATGCTCATGAGCAAGGAGATTAACCCCTCCTCTCGCGAAGTAAAAACTCACCTATCACTTTTGAGCGCGACATATTCGGGCAAAAAATCGATGCGAGTCAACGGCCTTGAGAAAAACGATCATAACTTATAAACCACTAAACGGATTAAAAAAAGATAAAGAGAAAAATGATCGCATTGAAATTTGACATATAAAACATTATAACCTTATCTCGTAAAACAATTAAGATAATGAATAAATATTACAAAATTGGCAAACTGAAAAAACTCGCCTATAAAATCATTTCGATTTTTTTGTCACAAAATACGTAAAATATGCAAAAATTGTAAATACAGTTATGTTCTTTATTAAATGCTTTACCAAAACGATATTTTTTTTTACTTATTTGCATACAAAAATATTTATTTATTCAGCCAAGAAAAATTTTATGTATTCTCGTAAAAAAAAAAAAATTAATTTTTAATTTGTGACTACTTATGGTATTTTTTTATTTGAAATTCTTTCAAAATAACTTTATTACTACATCACTTTTCTTAGAAATCACACCAGAACTTTGAGCTTTGTCTGATATTATAGAAAAATCTAAAGTTTTGAGAGTTTCCGCGTCCAAACTTAATAATAAACTTTGAATGCTCATAATATAAAATTCGTTAGATTTTTTCAATTATATTGTCTTATCATAGACTTATTATATGTCTAATAACTAATTACTATACTCCAAAGAGTCACATTTCATCGAAAAACTATGGAAAATCGCACTTTATTCTCTCATAGTAATTATCAAAACAAGTTTCTTTGCGCGATTCATATTACAAAACAAGATATAATGTTCAAAATACGCCTAATTATGTGATAACTTAAGATGTAAATGAAGCAATACTTATTTTGTTAGTAAATTAAAGCAACATTACGTCATATTTCGCGATATATCAGGATATTTCATAAACATTACAAAATAATAACAACCATTTTTTCGCGAGCCGTTTCTTGTCGCCGAAGTGTTTTCTTTAAAAATTCGTGAAAAACAGCAAATGGACTATCTCAATTGACTAATCCTCATGCCTAAACTACTTAAAAATGCAAATTACTCACTGTTCTCCAGTAAATGGCACAAAACACTGCACAAAACACTGTTTTTATCAACCATTTCGCGGAACTATACGCGGCCGCGGCGGTGGCCGATGGACACTGCCGTTTTGACGTCTATGCTCACTTTTTAAATCGCCGTTCGATATTGCCACACAGAAATCTTGAATTAAAGATATTTTGGCCATATCGTTGCGCCGTCAGAAAGCATATAGTACGACGTTTCGAATCGTAAATTGCATTTTTCGCAGCGGCGAGCGCTTTGTCCGGTAGCGGACATTACGGATTTTAGGCGGCCGACATAAATGTCCCCAATGGGATGTTATAGGCTGAGCGGGTTAAAGTCATCATGAAAACCTATAGCTCTTTCTTTAATTAAGTTGAAAAATATATTATTCAACATATTATATATACACTTGGGTGCAAAAAAATCACACACCCTTACCATTTTTATTACAGCCTATTTTTTATGTTATTTTGAGACTTACTGCACATGAATTTTACATGTAGTGAAAATGTATAATGTAGTTTTTCGGTGAAGATACAAGGGGTTGACCTTGACTTCCAAAAACAATACAATAGCCCATCCCGAAATCGCTCATTCCAGGTAGTGTCGGTGGTGGGAATTATCGCAGGTATAAAAGGGTGTATTTTGTGGTGTTGTCACCATTTTTATACCAATTTACAGCCTGGAAGCTTCTTTATCGATTACAACTTCAATCGGAATAAGAAAATGGATACAACACCAGAAGTAGCCGCTCAAGTGACAGCATCAATTGAAGCGGGGCAGAACCAAAGTTAAGTGGCTCGATAAATGAATTAGAGCAGATATCTCATTTGTCAAATACACCATAGGTATCAGGAGACGGGCGGCTACAAACGACGATATGGATCTCACCGTTTTCATACTACAACACAGCGTGATGACCGCTTTCTTGTAACGACTTCTTTACGAGACAGCGACTACAAGAATCTAGTGAAGTCGAAGCGAGTCAGTGGACAGTTAGAACGAGACTTCAAGAAGGTGGTCTGAAAGCAAACAGATCATAAAACGGCTGGAAATTGATCATAGCCCACTGAAAATTCCATTATTAGTTCGCTCAGGAGCATTTGGGTTGGACCGAAGAACAATGGAAAAGATTCCTGTTCTCCGACAAGAACAGGATATATTTTTATGGCAGCAATGGATGTAGAAGAGTCTAGAGAATATAATGAGAGAGATTAACCTGATGTTGCATTGCAGAACGTGTCTTATGGCGGTGATATTTGCATGCTGTGGGGAGGCATACCACTGAATTCGAAAACTGGAATTGTGTTCATCACCGGTCCGTATACTGGCTATCAATCAAGAGAATTTACTTCTCTACGCTACAACTTGGATTGTCGACTACAACGGGCGAGCCCGTCACCTCAGGAAGTTTTAATGATTAGTCGTTCTATCTCCCTGGAGTGAACGTAGAAGACTTGGGACAAAACAGTCCACCATCTAGCTACGTCACAAGCCCGTAAAAGGCCAACGCCCTAACCGCGAGATAGCCAGGAATGTTACCTGGCGGGCCGACACTCACGCCCTTACTTCCAATTGTGACCAGATTACTCCGATTGGTTCCGAGTTCGAGGTCGCTTGCGCGGTCCTCTCCCTTACGAAGTGGTGAAACGGTATATACCGAATCTATCGCGGACCACAGCGTCCTTTCTCTACGCTACAATGAGGAAGTACTCAAGAGCCACATCATACCCTTCGCGGAGTTTATTAGCGATAACTTTCTGTTCATGCAGGATAACGCAATACCCCAAACGGATGGTACAGTGTACCATTATATTCAAGTGCCCGTTAAGGAGTGGCCAGCTGGAAGATCATACCTCAATCCCATCGAAAATTTATATGACGAGCTGAAAAGTAGAGTTCGAGCCCGAGATGTTTGCTTCAGCGACGAATGGGAAGCGACCCCTCAAGATTTTGTTAAAACTTTTAATTTTACAAAAAGCATTTTGTTTGTACGATTCATGTTTAAAAAAGGTACCACTAGATAGGCATTGAAATAGACTTAGGATCTGCATCCAAAAAAAATGGCTAATATTTTTTATTTTTTGAGATGTTTAGTTCTGTGTTGAAAAT
>OX155980.1:9113991-9159224 GCA_944548615.1 Micropterix aruncella
GCGAATAACAGCAAGGACTTTGACGTGGCGGTAAGTGTACCGTCCTTGATCTAAGGCCACCTTGCAGCCAGCTAGAATATATCTGGCTGTGCAAGGGGTATTGCTACAAAGGGGGCATGAACTGAAAGGCATTTAAATAAAATTTCAGCAAATTTAAATCAAATTAAAAGAATAAAATTTCAATACTTTATTCATCAGCCCGAAATTTATAACCCTCCCTAAATGAGAACTATGCAACGTACAGGTTAACCTGAAGGATAGATGTGTAAACTAAATATAAATTGGATAAATATGTACTGCAAAGATGCACCCGTCCCAAAGTAGAGGTGGTTTTACCAACTACTATTTTCTACTTCGGTATAGTAGAGCATCTAGTGGTAGCACCTTTCAGGTTACTTCAGCCGGCTCTCGTTACGGAGGGTGGAGAACCACACTGGTCCACATGCGTTGTACAAATCTCTCACCAGTGGCTCCAAGTAGCTGTTGCACACGCAGCAGCCATACCGCAGTAAACCACGTCGGCTCGTGGGCTAAACCTGGTCGAGGGGAATCTGCACGCCTCGGTGGACAGCTCTGATTGCGGATACCTCCTGCATAGTGTACGAAGACTGACCCAGCGAAGAAGGCAACTTGACAGCTTATAAGCGACGGATGTTGGCGGAAGCGGCAGCACAGCTTGGCATCGTGGAAGGCCTAGGGCGTCCGGTTGAGGGCTAAAAAACCGGCTGTCAGAAACTGCATCCCTCTTTCCTCCAATCGTGGCGGATCTCCGCTCCATTGGCGCACAGATTGCAGGGACGAGAGAGTGAGTCTGCACCAGCGCAACCGCTTACTCACTGTAAACTATTCACGCGCAGATGACCTCTGGTTTTTGAACATCGGACCGGACTTGTAAGAAGTCCTGTCAACCAAGAGGTCGCCGTCGTCGGATCACGATGAGGAAAACATCAAAATTTTCTACTAATGTAAACATCATTAAAACAATTATTAACTCTGGTCAAGTTAGTTAGAGGTAGTAAAGATCCATCAGGTTCATAAACATAGGCATTATGAAACAAAAAATTTCGCAGTCTTAAGAGTGTTGCTTGTATCGGAGTCAGTTGCGCTGTTGCCAGAGTTCTAGTGGGGTAGAAGCTTTTGACTGAAGTTGCATCTTGATATATCCATATAATGATTTAGCTCCATTGTTGATGAGGTTTCTTTCAAAGTTTCCTTTGTATCTTCTGATTTCTTAGACGAGTCGGTTGTTAGTTATTCGATATTGCCGGTAAGAAGAATCATCTTTTTTAATTTTGTAGGTATCCCAAAGTTTCCTTTTTTAACTTGATAACTCATGGATATCTCTGCTAATCCAACGTTTGTTGATTTCCTTGGGGCGTTTTTTATTTAATAACTGTAATAGGAATACGAGCTTCTCGACGAAGAAACTAAAGATGACAATGAATCTGAAGGGTTTGATTGAATATTACTTACAGTCGGAGTCAACTGATAACGAGAGTTTGATTACCTAATAAAAAAGTAAGAAAAACTGTAAATCCCTTCAAAAAACCACCAGCAAAAAATGACAATCTTCAAAAGTATATGACCGTTTGGCGAAATCATACAGCTAGTGCTCGATTGCGAAACTCGCTGGTCTAGTCTTTTAGATAGGACTAATACAAATTACATTTTCTTATAAGAAGAGTATGCGGCTCTATCTGACTCGTGTTTCAGCCAGTTAAATTGGCAGTTAAAGAATTACGTCGCCGACAGTGTACCAGCCAGTAGCGTCTCTTAGAACAAATTTGAAATTGAGGCGAGCTACGTCATGAGTCCAAGGGCTCGCATATGACCACCACAGTCTACTACTCCGCCAACGCAGATGTTGAAACGTTTTGAGAGATTCGCCGACCTTCACACGCGCGTAAGGCTAACCAAAGACGTTCATCGAGACATACCCCTCTGATCACTTCCCTCACACCCTATTCTTGCAATACCCTATTGCTTGAAAGTGCAGTTTCGTGGGTTACACAGGTAACCGCTGAAACCACTTTGTGGTTCATGGTACGAACATTCAATGAACTAAAAACACCAATAGCATAGAAGCTGGCTGGTTCTATAAGCACTCGGATCCTCAGATTTATGACAGCAGCGTTGTTCTGTGTGAGAGATTCTGCCCAGTACGATGAAGATTTTTATTTGCTGGGTAATGATGAAACCTTTAAATGTCCACAATCAAGATGGAGATAAAAAGCTGATCAAACGATTATATGGACAGAACCAAAGTGACCGTTTTTCTCAAACGAACAGTGGACTTGCTCGTCTGTCTACATTTGCAGATGTAGTTGTTATAGTAGACCCACAAACGAAAGTGATGATGGTGATAACTTGTCTCTAGGAGCCGCATCCGCAAACACACTTCTCTCTCTTGATGAGGAATTAGGGATGGTTTTCTCTTCAATTTCTTTGAGCACTCTTTTTAATTTTCGTACTTTACTGACATTAAATCCATCAAATTCTCATATTGAGGACTTTAAATGATTTATTCTTAAGGAGTAAACTGCAAATATAAACTCCTGGCTCGTACTGATGCAACGAAGCATTTACCAATCCACCTAATGAGGTTACTTGATAAAAGGGCGGAAAAATAATTCCGTTGTCAATCTATAGGCGCTGTGCCATTTCTCGAGGTAACTTAAGGTTTTAATCACTTTTGGTGATAATACAAATTACCTAAGATGGCTGAATACTAGGAACACACTACACTACATAATTATAATCTACAGGGCCGCTTTAGAGGCCTTGATGGGAAATGTCAAATGCTAAAAATGGGCTAGCCATCAAAAATAAAAAAAAAATGAGGCAATATATTGTTTACTTTTCGCCATAAAATCACAATAAAATTATTATTTTTTATGCATTGTTTTCTTGTTTACTTAGAATTTACTAAAACCTTATTTTTAAAAATAAATTTTAACATTGCTACATTGCCTTATTCAGGTGTTGTCTACAGCCGCTGTCAAATTATTTTTGTAGGTTAGAAATTTTTCTTTGAAGAAAACATCATTATTTGGACAGATAGACCAACGGAATAATCATGGAAACTGAAAAACCTATATCATTAACATGCCAAATGCGAAAAAGGATTTTTTTGTTGAATTGTTTTATATTGAATATTCAAATTAAGAGCATTCCTATAATAGTGTATTCGTCAAACAATCATCTTGGAGAATTTGATGAATTTCCACTCTTCCACACTTTCAGATGTTGATAAAATTCCCCAACATATATTTATCAGAAACAAAAACTATTTTAAAATAACATTTCTATACTAAAATAAATACAACTTCATCTTCATTATGTACTTATTCAATTCTTTTTATTTTCAGAAACATTGTGACTGGCGAGCTTAATGATATAAGATTCGAGTTCATTCCTGGTAAAGACTCTCCAGATGGGATTGCGGAGGAATTGGTCGGCGCCAGTCTAGTCGATGCGCGAGATTCTGCCAACATATCCACTAACCTCGCAAAACTTACATCCACAACAAATAAGACTATAACTTTTCCTCTCGTAAGTTGATTTTTTTAAAACTAAGCAGCGGTCTCTATCCCTGATATTCTCTTGGGTGAAACCCACTTTTGGGTGGATTCCTGTTGCTTAACCCCTAGAGCCCCGATTGGCCGATATCGGCCACAAAACGATTCAGCGAGACGGCCCCGTTTTAATTTAATTTTAATTAAATTTGTTGTATTTTATTATGTTTTATTATGTCAATATGTTTTATTTTAATTATGGGTACAGTGGTTTGGCAGTAATTAATGTTTTGGTGAGACAGTGTTATAATTCAATTTTTTTACTAATTTTTACCTTTATTTAATTTAATTCCAATCAGGGCCTGGGAGAATATCAACCATATATAATTTGGATACTTTAGTCACAGTGATACGACAAAAAATAAAAACTAAGAAACAAGATTTTATTAAAACTATTGAAAAAAAAATAAAAAATACATGGATATCGTCTAAATTGTCATTGAAGAAGACCTGCTAATTTGCTTGTGAATCTATGTTATAGTTAGCGCAATAATTTGGTGTTTTTTTTTCATTTTGATAATAATTTGAAAATATTCATATTGTAAACCCTTTTCTGGGGTTGTTGTATTAAAATAAATATAACTGAATGTCATATTAAAATATGCCTTTAAAATATCCTTACACTATGGATCAAGGGTAATTTGGACCAGTCGGAATTACCCAAGTGATTCTCAAGATATTTTTTTTTACAATATATAGTTTCTTTATTTTATGTCTCGAGTTATGTTTAATTTAAACTTCCGATCAACGTTTACCCAGAACTACCCAGTAGCTTTTATGTTTGAAGGAATATACATTTTGGGATACAAATTTTTACAAGGAATTGGTCAAAATCGTAAAATTAGGCATATTTTTCACCTGACTTGTCGAAGTGCAGTCCCATCACTGGGACTATAATTACCCACTGATCGGAATTTCCTCTACCCCTATTGATGGAATGTTCAGAAATATACAGATATTGAATACACTAGCGAGGGGGCAGAAGCCAACCATCCACCACCCAAGCAGTTTAACAACTGAGGTCGTTTTGTCTATCCGAGCTGAGAAATTTTAAAAACAGGAAAACGGCTTCTATTTTAGCAGTTGTGAGATGTACGATTGGTAGATCCACCAAATAAATCGTAGATTGTTCAAAATTAGTTACATACCATTTTATTTCTTGCTGTACGATTTCATCAAAACAATCCTCAGTACCGTGCGGTGCTGCATAAACATCAAGTCACCACCGCTACACAGTATATTGAGAGAACAGTAGGAGCACTCTCGAGCGACAGGGCCAGGCGGGAATAGGGTGCGAGGGAAGTGAGCAGAGGGGTACGTCTCGAAAAACGCCTTTGGTTGGTGTTACGCGCAGGTAAAGCTTGGAGACATTTTGAATGTTTGAATATCCGCATTGGGGGAGTAGCGGACATCCGGCCGCCATATGCGAGCCCTTACAACTCGTGATGTAGCACTCCTTGAATTTCAATTTTTTTCTAAGAGAACATAATGTCTGGTATACTGTGACTGCTATATATCAAGTATATCAAAATATATTTGCTAAAAGTAAAAAGTCTCTTACAAGACAACATCTTCTTTCCAACCTTGTTTTCATAGTACAATATATAAAAAGTTAATATATTTTTATTTTGCAGAATTCCATGAATAAAAATGGTACCTTCGATGAGAGATCGCTGGTTGGATTCGCACAGATGACCATAGTGGACTAATTATTCATCTCATTTATTTTTACGTCTATTTTCGATTTCGACGATCGCTAAGCTGCATTGTTATCATATAAATAAATAAATATTATTCTACGTTTACTTCTTAATTAGCGATACAAACTCTTTATTTGATATTAGTTATTACTGCTGATAATGTAAACTCTTTAAATTATTATAAATTCTATTGGAAGTTAATTTCTTTTGTTGGTTGTTTTAAATTTATGTATTAATTAATTTGAATGAGGTTCTTTAAAAGCCGCACAGGTAAAGTGTTTAACGGGATATATACCTGTCTTTCTTTCCATCTGTAATGCTCGAGCGCTCATTTGTTTAAACTATTTTAAGTTCTAATCGATATGAATTGCAACAGAATTCATACTTATGGCTGTGGGATATATAGTAGTTTTGTATTATTGAACTATATGTATATTATACTACATATATGTATATATTGATGCACACCTTGATACAATTATATCATTTGCACAGTTATTTAAGTCATTTAGATTTATCACATAAATATGCTTCCCGTAAATATGCATTGTGTTTACAGCCATAGGTACGTCTTGGAAGTCATTTTAAAAATTAAAATGACTGGATATATTTTTGGTTCGGAGTTTCCAACGTATGCTAAACATCTGAATGATGCTTTGTAATGTCATAATCGAATGCATTCATTATAAATCTGGAAAATGTTTATACTACTCTATTGATGATTAAAATTGAGGTTCTAAACATTGGAATGATGCTTTCCAATGTAACTGTCATCCGTCGGAATTGAACGCAATTAATATGAACCAGCTAACGCAATTATAAACGAGTAAAAATGTTTATACTACTCTAATTAAAATTTGTGTTGTGACTTAAATTTTATGTGATAATTATTAATTTAAAAAAAATGTTCATCCGTACTTAAATAACGAGGAGTTGCCCATATTATGATAAAAGATTAGCTTTAATTTTATTCCCATAATCTGTTATTAAATAAAATAATCATTTAAATATCTTTTGGCGCTTGATCTGCGATTTTGGAGACCACTGAAAATGTACATGCCTTTGTTGCATGTTGCATGCTTTATGCCCGGTTTCATAATCACTTTAAAGATGGTTCTATTCATTGATACACTTATAAGTCAGAGTTGCGTAATAACATTAATTTAATATTCAATTTTGTGACGTCTGGTTTACAGTCAAAAAATGTCACTTTTCAGCTATTTAAAAATCTTTTTGGTAAAACCAATTTTTTCCTTTAAAAATGTGTATAATAATCAATAACTTAATTTCCTCCAGGATTAAAAGTTCCGAAGAGTTAGACAGTGCCTTGGGTGTCGGCGTCGACTCGTGAAAAATAAAACACAGAATTTGGCAATGCAAAAATTACATCTAGCCATTACCGGCGAGTGCCTTAACAAAATAACCAAAATGCAAATGGCTGCCGGTTGACACGGAGTCACTGCCATCACTCATAATCCATAAATAGACAGATAAGGTACAAAAAAACAATGAGAGTCTCTGGTTAGAAAAACGTTTATTGTAAGAAGTAGTCAAATTACATTTTTTGCAAAATCGAGTTAAAATTCAGTCGTAATGAGACTCAGGACCTTTTGTAATTAACCGATAATATGTAACAAGTTACAGTGGTTGAACAATAAAGATTTAGTCCATAAAAGGTTATTGATACGATTCTGTTTAAAAGCTATGAAATTTTATCGAAAAAACAACATGTAACATTCTGTGAAATTCTAATATTTTACCTATTAAAATAAAAACTCAAAAGCGCCGGTTTATCAATCAGTAGCTGTCGAACAAAACTCTAAAAGTGCAGACAGTTATGTCAAATTTGTTTTAAATTACGGCACCAGAGGCACTGCTAAATAGTTAAGGTGTTATAAATTTAAATAGGCTTTTAACCCCTGGGTGGCCACGCACGCTGATTGGCGTTTTTCGTTTTATTATTATATCCATATTTATTCAATTATTGGCTCTATTTCTCTCCACTGCGTTATAAGCTTGTCATTGAATATAAAGCCACTGTTATATATAATTATGCTTACTCACACCTTCTACAAACAAATTTTTGAGGGATTCATAAATTTTGTGTGTAATGACTGGCTTCTGAAAGGTTAAAACCAAAGATTAAAAACCGGACATAGAGTCACCTCTCCAACATGGGCAATACTTTGTATAATTGTATAATATTAATATTATAGCTTTTAATTATTTTAAATGAGAACTCCCTAGTGGACATGCAATATTTTAATCATTTTTAACCATTTGCCCATCATTTTTAACAAATCGGATGAGCTTTTTCACAACAACTTGTTTCTTGAAGAGTATGTTATGTTAGTAATATGTAAGATGGCCTGTTTTTTATGTGCCAATTAGGTTTACTTATGTATCTTCCGGCACTGCATAGCCGTTATCGAGTTACTAGGTAATTTCTGTGAGAAATTGATATTATTGCTAAGAGCAAGAAAGAGCTAAAATAAATTTATTTCTGGTGTGAAAGTATTTTTATACGATGTTTGATTTGGCAAATGTTTTCATTTTTTAAACGTATTGATAATAGATAAAATTATATATGTTACAATGCTTCGTTCCGTTTTCTTCTCTACTACTAGTCTGATGAAATGCCTAAGTTTTTGTTTATAAAATCTATTTTATTTCGTTGTGCATCTTAAATAATTGCAGAGAAGCAGAATTTGTGCCTTTGCAAATTGTCAATAATCATATTTTTTTTGTTTACCTGGGTCCCGTTTCTCAAAAGTAACAGGTCACATAGTTACAAGTTTACAATTACAAGTACTTGTAGTCACCTATAGGGTATTTCAATAGGGGTGGGTCGATGTTGAAAGTCTGCGACGGTCTTGTTGTTTTGGCGGTGTCTCAAATTTGTTGTTTATTATTCAGTCACTGATGCCAAATCATCATGGCAAGTTACATGATTGAGCAGCACTTTAAAATTTTATTATCGAATTGAGCATTAGTGCATCTTTTGTGGAGGTGACATGAATTGGCCACCAAGATCTGCGATTTGACCCTGCTAGACTTTTTATTGTGGGGATTTCTGAAGTCCCAGGTCTATGCCAATAAGCTGCAATCGACTGATGCCCTCAAAGTCAACATAACCTAGGCCATCATTCAAATTTAGCCAGATCTATGCGGCAGGGTGATTGAAAATTGGACCTCGGATCTGTGCCGCTGCGAAGCTGCGGCGGACATTTGAACGATGTCATTCCATATATGGGCCTTTCAAATACAAAAAGAATTTCATTGGTACCTCACAAACAGCTTGTTTTATTATCCGTCAACCCTGCACACACGCTCCCGTTCACAAAGCATTAAAAATAATCGGAGTGACCAACTCTGTCTGCTGCATAGGAGGCTCGACTCATAAAAGATCCGTTCCCATCGCCCGGAATGACTTACTTTCACGACTGAGCCGACGCTATGGCTTGGAGGAGCTAGCGATATATCATTCCGGATGTAACTGGTTTCTAGTAACCGGCTCCTCGGACTGGAATGATGTGGTGGAGCCGATTCCTTGGAATGGTTCAAATCCAGAGTAGAACCCGCTCTTCAGGATTCTGCTCTTCCTGCTCTTTAAACTATGAGCAGGAATGACCCATTACTTGTACACAGTAGGGCATATGACAGTTCGAGGACTTCAATGGGGGGTCATACTGTAATAATGCAAAGCAAGATTTTTGTGATATTATTCCATCCGTGATTACATGTAAATGAATCTGTAAAGAAGAACAGAAGTAAATGATTGGAAAGTTTATGAAAGAAAGTATCTATATACATTTAATATGAGTTGTTTGTAAACTTCATTGCTTGCAATCACAAATGGAAAAGTATCACAATATGCTAGTTTGCATTACAAAATCGCACTCGAAGTTATTGTATTTCAATCAATGTCAT
Source organism: Micropterix aruncella (assembly GCA_944548615.1). Taxonomy (NCBI): domain Eukaryota; kingdom Metazoa; phylum Arthropoda; class Insecta; order Lepidoptera; family Micropterigidae; genus Micropterix; species Micropterix aruncella. The sequence goes on from OX155980.1 coordinate 9,123,197, forward strand.
CCGAAGTCTCCCATACTGACTTAAGAGCTGAACTCGCACAACCTGACAAAAAAATTTACTTCTCGGGTGACGTTTGGCCGTTTTAATAATTAATCATCACAGGAAAGTGTCACATAGTAATTCTGGTTAACGTTATGATACAAAATTATTAAAATTCACTCACCTCTGGGAAAATTTCTGTGTTGTGTGAAAATTTTAAATAATTTTCACTGGTGTAAACTTGTAACTCGAGTCATACGAGTAAATCTGGTAAAATGTCATTAGCGAATGTGAGAATAAGTACTGACGGTAAAGGAATTGTTACTTTATTTTTAAGAAATATTTTTTTGTAAATCATTCAAAATTTACTGATGACAAAGCTTTCAAGAAACGGGTTCCAGGGGTCTTGAGTAATTCCAAGTAGGGAAAAGAAGATTAGCAAACATTGACAATTTTATTATAGATTTATTTCATCATTTAGCTTCTAAAGAGCAATGACCCGACACATAAACAATTGTACATTGATTAAGAAATATCATTGACGAATTAATTTATATCAAAATTAAATTATTTCCATCAAACTTCATCCACATCATATTATCTCTTTAACCATTCAAATGAATTAGACTGAGAGAGCCTTTTAGGAGTTACTAATAGATTGCTAGCCTATTTGTATCAATACAACATATCTTCTGTTAGCTTGTAAACAATTCTTACTGACTTATTTTAAGCTTTTCCATGCTGGAATTCCTCTCAGAGAATAAATATGATAATTTCTACGAAACAATTGATGTTACGTTTTTGAGTGAGTGTTTGCATTGCACAATACATTGACCTGTAATAATTTAATAATAAATTTCTTTGCGTATTTAATACAACGATTATGATGTGTTTCCTAAAGATTGTATTCGATACAATAATAAGTATTTACTCTTTAATATGGAACAAGTGTAATAAAATAAAATAAAAACCGTGACATGTATTTATTTAAAACAAAATGACTTTCATATATAATATTATTCCAAAGAATCTAATAATTTATTGAAATTTTCAAATTGTGAAGTTTCACCAACTTCATGAGTGTCTCTGTTACACGTCTTTGTATTTGGAATAATAAAGCAAACCGGTGACTTGCCTTCGAAAGAAAGCTCTTTACCGTATGAGATATGCTTATTTCTTAATTCCTCCAATACTTCATCCAGACATTTGCATTGCCAAGGATTGGCCTCAATGCTTATAAAGGTTAGTTTACTGTGTGTCGAAAACCAATTTAATGGCAGAAAGGAGAATCTATTGTGGTTTATTCTCAGCTCTGTCAACGATCTCAGCCCAGATATAGCCTTCAAATCCATTTTTTCTATATAGTTGTGGCCTAATTTTAAAACGCTGAGTTTTTTAAGCCCTTGAAAGGCATCATCTGGCAATGACACCAAATCGTTTCGCTCCAAATCGAGGAAGTTCAGGTTTGTGAAATGCACGAAACTTCTCGGCTGTATGTTGCGTATGTTATTCGACGATATCGAGAGGTTTGTCAATTTCGAGTTTATCTCTGAGAACGGGTCGTTCCGAAAATGATCAAAGTTGTTTTCCGATAAGTCCAACTCGACAAGCATAGGCAGACTGGCGAACGATCTCGTCTCCAACAGCCTGATGTTATTCTTTCCTGCTTTGAGGACTTGCAGCTGGGAAAGCCCCGTCAGACTCTCTGAATTAATCAGCTCTAAATTATTACCTTGCAAATACAGCATTTTGAGGAGCGTCATTTGCTCGAAAGAGTGGTCTGCTATTTTTTTTATGTTATTGTCAGATAAATCGAGTATCGTTAATCGAGTTAAACCGATAAACTTCTCCTTATTTATTTCTTCTATAGCATTACCAGACAAGTCTATTTCGGTTAATCGACTTAATTCGGAGAAGCATCCGTTTGGAATTTGTTTAATATTATTTTGATTTATAAATAATTTCTTCAGCGATATTAGTCCTTTCAATATTTCTGAATTAATTTCAGAGATTTGGTTGTCAGACAAGTCTAATAATTGGATTTTTACTAAATTTTCAAAGCTCATTGGTGATATTGTCGCAATATCATTTCTGTGTAAATTCAACGTAATCAAATTATTTAGGTTTTCAAATATATCAGCGGATACTTCCTGTCTGTCTGAATTTGATATTTTTAAATTTTCTAAGGTGTTGTCGACAGGGAACCATGGTAAATCCATAGAATTAATTGTGGTATTCACAATATTTAGATGCTTGAGCTGTTTTAATTTCACAAAAGCGTTTATTTCGATGCGATTGATCGAGCATCCGTAAAAATCCAGTGTTGTCAATTCTGTTAAATCCTTGAAGTCATCACTTTGAACTGAGTTAATCCTGCAATCAGCAAGTTTTAAATGAATAATCGACGATTTTGTTTCGTCTGTTATCTGTCCTATGGAGTTGATGCCCGTACACTGCACTTCCCCCACTGAATCACTGAACGGTTTGCAATTCTGTGCGTTTATAAACTTAAAAGCACTAATTAGAAGTATTGAATATTTTATTATTTTATACATTTTGTAATTCTATTTGATGACACGGTATGTTCTACAGAATATTTTATTTATATTACATAGTGACACTTGCTGGACAGGTCATGTCCACTCAGATAAAAACCAGTTTCGTCCATCATAAAAACATGCAAAACAACATCAATTATAGTGGTATAATCAGTGACCTCTAGAATACTGGTGCGCTGTATTAGCTGTGCCTTAAAAAATGGCAGCTATTTTTTTAAAAGACTGCCAAACAATAAATAAACACTAAAAACACGCTTTACACGGCTATGATACGATATTCCATCATGGAATGCCAGTGCCTATCTTCCGGCTTCATTATCAGACCTTGAAACCTAATCGTGGTCAAAGTTCATTCCAAGACTTCTAACAAGTCCAAACACTGCTATGATACGATGTTTCATCATGAAGTTCCAGTTCATATTTTCTGACTCCATCATCAGATCAGTTCGACAGTACCATATTATTGTATTGTCATCAGAACTACATACAGCTGCCAATTTTCATGACGCTACGATCCTTGGAAGATGGCTAAATTAGTTACCTTAGATTCCATTACATAGTTACATACAGGTCGACCTAATAAAAGCGTGTTAAAAAAGGAGTGTAATGTGATCAGGGTTTATCTATGTATGTTTTCCGATTCTTTTTTCCACTATAACTTCTAAACGCTCGAACCGATTTAGAAGTATGTTGTATTGTTACAACCGTTATGGCATCCCTAGTGTGTTAGGTTACTTAACTGTTAAAATATAGGTGTCTATATATTCAAAATATAGGTGTTTAAAGGTAAATAAATAGGGTCTAAATGTTCAAATCTCCAAATGCGAATAAATTATCCTAAATATATCGTGTTTAGTTTCAAATGATAGGTCTGATTAAGTACATTCCGAAAACATATTTGTATCTTTATGAATAAATAAATACATAAACCACAAACATTTCATTAAAAAAATGTAAAAAAAAAATTTTTGTAATGGCAGTTGTGTTTTTTTATTCTTTTTAATATATTTAGTTGTACGAATTTGAAACGCCTCGTTCGCTGCTACCTAATGTCCCGGGAACTAAATTTTACATTTAATATATATTTTCAATATGCTTTCAATAAAAAATTTTATTTTAACAGCCTTTAATAGTGTTGTACAAGTTCCTTGTCAATAATACTTCTAGATTTATTTACTCATAGATACAGCATAGTAGTCGCAGCCGACACAGACATTAAATTTACATAATATTGAAGCGACTGCTTATAAGTATCCTACTATTGTTTTCGAGTTATTGTTAAACACCCTAAAATAAAAATACTTGGTAAAGTGAGGAGTTTTTATTTTACTTTCCTGGCCGACCACCCAACAAATAAGGAAAGTATTGCGAACGCTCTAAAAAAATCCAGATGAAGATGGTAATATCCATTTTGTGCCCCCTGAGACGATTAAGACCATTTTTAGATTGAAATCTGTCTATGTGCATGTTTTCCTCTTCAATAGCGCCTAAACGCTTAATCTGATTAAGCTGAAATTTAATGATATGCAATCATCGTTTGGTCAGGGCAGGAGTTAAAAAGATTGTGGTTGAAATATTTCATCCTTGAAATATTTGGTACACAGATGCCTTGTTGGGCCAAAATCACATTGTGAAATTTCTAATATTTAAATTCCGTCATAAATTTTAATCTAATATGAACGCTGAGTTGCCCGAAGCTTTCATTGTTGGGCCGAAATCACATTTTGGTTGGAATATCTCATATACAAGCTGCACAAATAATATTTAAATTTCGCCGTACAATTTGGTATGCGCGGATCAAATATTTAAATTTGCGGCGTCAGGCGTTTGATATCGCGCAGCGCTCGTTCAAACTTTAAATGTTTATTGCGTTGTGTCCTTCATTTTACATTTGAATGTTCACCAAGGAATTTCACGGAGCGTTTGCAATTCGATTTTAAAATTGAATGAGGTGACATTCTTGGCTAATTAATTACCAGCAGCCTTGGGGTGACAACCGATTTTTTTTTAAATGTGGTTCACGACTATTCGTTGAATATTAGTAATGATTCTTTCCTATCCTTTTGCCTCATCAGGACGTTGTATGCTTCTTCATGCTTTTTTCTGTAGCCGGTGATTAGGAAGGGGGTTGCCCTCATAGCCAATACGCTGATGTCGGTGCGGCTGGATCTCGTACTCCATTCACGATTTGCATCTATTCTTGACGATTTTTGGCGACATCTCGAGCATCGATAGCTGATAATCGTTGATTTTTTAAGTTGTCTGATGTTTTTTAGCCAGGTTTTCTTCTGTTAATTTACCACTCGCCAAAGAAGTTTACGTGGCAAGCGATTAATGTTCACTCGGCAAACATTGCCGAACCATCCTAAAAAACAAGCATACTAGTTTAATAGACGTCATTGGGTATAATGCATTGAATGAGACATTATAGCAGATGTCTTGTAAGGACTAGTTAGGTTCTGTAATTGAATATCTATTGTAACAATTGTAACCAGTAATTTGATGAAATAGAGAATGTTATTTGATTTCATTAAATAAAATAACCTGTATTGTTTTCAAGGTTGTAATCAATAGTTAATTATCAATATAACAATAATTATAATATGAAATACTGCTTTTATACATAGTTTCAAAATCAATTAGAGTACAAAGCTGACACAGCCGTAGCAAAAAAGGAAATGTTATATTACTCCCGATGTCCAGAAACCAGTCTTATAAATCTATGTTAGGTAACTAAAACCAAATGGATTTAAAATAAAAATTCTAAAAAGTATCTTTTTCATAGATAGGTACAACCCTACTAAGATTGAGTACATAGTAAACTCAATAACAATATTCTAAATTATTTATCACATATTTACTTGCGTCACTTAAATACTATATAACGTATGCCACCATTAAGGGTCCCCTAGTAACAGAGTCACTCGCTTTTTCATCTTAGGTGCATTGACGTGATTCAGAGCAATTGGCATTGTGATAAGAGTTCACACCCATGAATGAAGATCATTGGCCTCCAAAGGACAATGGAAAAAATGTAAAAGCGTTGGGCCCACCTCTTCAATAACAATAAAGTATTTACCATTGGAAAGATCTATCTATCCTCTTACCTCGATCTTCTTAAATATGGATAATTATACGAAAACCCAAAGTTACTATGATGCCAATCATTTATTTAACATTATTTTATTTACAGTAAAGATCCATAAAAGATAGTATATTATGATGTATGGTCATTGGGCACACCATGCTGCACAGCCGATCTTAGCATATTACATATTGCACCTTCGATCAAATACAGTAATTAATAACTTGTAAAATACCAGCTGTTGTGTTTCTTTATAAAAAATATTGCCATTTCTAATTTTACACTCCCAAAAAGAGTTAAAACTCTTAGTTCACTAATTCGTCAATAGCACTAGTGAAGTAACAGTTACGACTCTTTTGGGGAGTGTACATTGAGAAATGGCGATAATTTTTATAAAGAAACCCCATAATTGGATTTTTTCAAGTTATAACTGTATTTGATCGGAGGTGCGATATGTCAAACAGAGCAGCAATGAAATCATGAGATACATCACAGCGTTTAAGCAACATATCCCAGTATTTTCCCTCTATATACTGCTGACAAACTCGAGCACTCTTACGAAAATAAATAGTTTGCACTCACACAACGTATATATTTTATCGTTTCGGATATTCTGCGTTAACGGTTTTCGTTAGTAAAAATAAAATGCCTGGATGTGTTAGGTGCTCTAGGACATATCGAGTTATTAGCCATTTTTAATAAGATATAACTCAGAAACAGCGTATTGAGATCAGTAGTTCTAGTAATAAATAGTCTACATAAAGAGATCTTTTTATTGGTATTTGATTTACAGCTATTAAAAAAGGGTCCAAAATGCTCATTCTCTTATCTTGCTTTGAGGGCTGGCACCCAATTCCAGTGTTTTTAAAAAAGTAAGCAAAATACTTTATGGCCGAAGTTTGTTTTTATTTTCCATAAAATTATATGTACCAAATGGAATAAATTATGAAAAATTTACTATTTCTGTCCGATTTAATGTCCGTAATTTCATTAATATACAACAAGGGATTAGAAAGTTTTAAGACTGGGGTTGTATTATCACAATAGCAGTACATACAGGCTATTGAGATGGATCTACTTCAAAGTAGTTTTTCTGACCGAACATTCCTTTGGAAAGATTCCTGGAAATTTCCTTTTATAGAACCTCCGTATTTTCCTGGATGTCTTAAATAGAGTCAAATCGCGTCCCATTAAAAAAATCAAGTTAGAAGTTATCAGGAGGTAGATCAGGAGATTAGAAGAACAAGCACTGTAATTTACAACCTATACAAAAAGGTGAAAGAAGTAGCCAGGCTACGAAACAAAATAATTAAAAATAATACAGAAACAAATAATCTTCTTGGCCAACAACCTCATTGTAAATGAGCTGGCAAATTGAGAGATGGAAGAAGTAGATATAGGAGAACTATCTGGCGTCAAAAGATTTAAGTAACTTGAAAATAGAAAATGCTGAAACCTCGCCGGCAATAACCTTAGATAAAGAAGAAAAAGCTATAAAATTAGCGGTAATCAGAAAAACGACTCGACCCGATGATACCTATAGAAGTATCAAAGCTTTTCTTTTTCAATAGAATTTATATCAGCGGAAATATTCTTACTGACTGGTTGAAGTCAACTTTTGTAACAACCCTGAAAAAAGTAAATGCCAAAAGATACAGCGGATACAGAACTATCGGTCTTATGCCCCACGCCCCCAAACTCTTTCTGCAAATCATACAATCCAGAATTTATAATAAAAATAGAAGCCAGTGATACACTATTTAGCTTCTGTAACATTCTAGGAACCGCAGAAGGGCTATTTAGCATACAGGTTCTGGTACAGAGATGTATAGATAGATTGGCCACCAGTTTCCACATATTTCTTCGACTGAGAAGGCTTTCAATAGAGTCAGACACAACGAGATGGTCGAAGAAATCCTTCAACAAGTGGAAATAGACGCCAAAGACTTGCGTATCCTTACTAATCTCACCTAAATCCATATCGAAATTGACCAGAATATTTCTTATGAGGTGGAGTAGAGTTGTAGAGTTGTATATCACCTCGACCTTTTAAATCTTTATTCCGAGTTTATTATATCTAACGAAGCACTACATAAAACCAAAAGTGGGGTCAAGGAAAATGGCGTAAATATCAACAATATAATGTATGCAGATAATACTGTACTAATTGTGAGCAACGCGGGAGAACTCTAACTCCTCATTGACGTTACAAGACCACGTGACGAATATAGGTTAAAGTTGAACACCACAAAGACCAAGTACATGATTGTCAAAAAAGTATCCGTAAAAACAGTTACGGCACAGTATACCAACCAATAGCTTTACTCTCGAGCTACAGGGCAATGCGGGAAGAGGGTGCAAGACATGTGGGCAGAGGGGTAGGTCCCGACAAACGGTTAACATTACGAGCAGGTAAAAGCTGGCGACCTTTTCGAGCGTTCGGATATCTGTGTAGGCCGAGTAGCAAAACATCTGGCGACCATATCCGAGCCCTTACGACTCATGACGTATTCGCTTTGATTTCCATTTTGTTCTAAGAGAAGCTACTGTCTGGGGTATCCTGATTACGATTTATGGAATTAGCTACTAAAGAAGACTGATAACATTATTTACCTGGCTGCAATTCAAACCACGATTGGGATATGAGCGAGGAGAAAAAATCAGCGTTCAAAAATTCTTTACGATGAGAAGGGTATTTGCAGAAGAGATATCAACCTACATCTGAAGATCACACTTCTACGATGCTACATATTTTCAATAATATTACATGGGATAGAGAGTTGGAGACTTACAGACACAATGTTAGGGATGTGTGAAGCTTTTGAAATGTGAACCTATTACTGGAGAGTCAGGAATGAAGATGTCTTAAAGCGTCATCACATAGATATAATGTTATGCATCTCTAACAATGCAAGGTTAAATAGCCTGGACAATAAGATCCGGGACAAAGAAGAACATCTTGGGTTTGTAATCTATGGGACTAATTTCAGAAATCTACATCTTTATTTCAAGTGACGGCTCTTAAATTTATTAAAGTAAATATGATACCCAACGATTGGTATTGGACATGGCACCAGAAGAAGTAGACATCCAGGCAAACCCTGAGATGGTTCTCAGCACCCTTAAGGAAGAAAAAAACCAGGAATGCTTTCAAAATTGGAAGCACCATGGATTGGGTGTGTTTGGTCAGAACGGCATTATTTTGAAGGAGATCCAACGCAATAGTCTGTATATACTGCAATATATTTATTTTGAGTCCCTCTGAGACGATTAAGACCATTCCCAAATTGAAGTCTGTCCGTCTGCCACATTGAAATTACAAGCCTAGCCCCTTAAAATTTTCCAATCCAATCCATTTTTTTTTACTAAAAAGTTTTATAAAAAAGTATTTAACTTATAACGTATTTAGTAATAAAAACGATTAAATGTTATTTTTTACTCTGGACAAATTGTTTTATGGAGGAATAAATTTCAGAGAAATCGTGGAGGTACGATTGTATGGCAAGGCGGTCGAATATGTTAAGACCACCACAGACAACCAATGTACAATTTGCTCCGATGTCCACCACAGTACAATTTTAAAGCTTGAAAATATTATTATTAGAACTTATTGTTTTCCTTATTCATTTTCTTTATTCGAGTTAGCGAATTTCATCCGATTAACCGTGGCAACACAATCACCTTGAACGATCTAGAAACTGCATACAGAGGACACCTCTGGCGACTTTTTATCAATGGACCCATGTTAGTTTTCACTAAATCTATGGCACTTGATTTTAAATACTAGCAAATGCAAATACAGAGCACACAAATACATAATTTCAAATGTTACATTTCTATATATTTTGGGCGCTGCATTCATCACTTGCTAGTAACGTATACTATGCGGTTTTTCCGACATTTTCAGCTTCAATCACACTGTCTGGCAATTTGCAGCCGAGAGTCTCCGGTAGCATTAATGAAAATAGCGCCGCCATCAAGGCTGATACACCAAACAAGATTAGTGGCAAGGCATCCCAGTACACATTCTGTAACAAAAAAAAATACATAATATATTTTTGTCAATCCGATTGACACAGAGAGAAAGTTTCTAACAATTTTTATAACGGGATTAAAATAGAAGGATGAAAAATAATAAAAATGAAAAAAAGGCCTTTAACTGATTTTAAACTTAAATGAGCGCCACTATGTTTTGTAGAGAAACGCAGAAACTATAAATAAATTTAGAAAGAAAACGAAAAATAAAAATACTGTATAAAAAAATATTAATCAATCAGAGGGTAGGTTATTGAAAAAGTGATTTTTTAAAAGTGAAAGTGAGTTTTGCTGAAGCGATTACTTCCTACAAATAAAACAAGAAATTATTTCCGTAAATCCATATAATCTTCCTCCGGTTGATCCAGTAAAAATGCCTTTTTCAAAAGGCAGTTCACATCACTGCGCCGAAATACAGTTACGAGAAAATGTGATTTCTTGACGGTCGAGATTAATCCGCAGACTGAAGTTTTGTAGTGTTCATCGGGTGTTCGTTTTGCTTGCGAGCCAGGCAATTATATGCAGTACTCAAAGTACCTCAGGATGGATGAAATTCTTTTACTAAATCAAATCGCTGTTTTTACTACGGTGAAGTGTTGGGTAAAAAATCAATTGTGTCACCTCAAGACTTTCCCGGCAAGTAGATTCCCCCCCTTCCACCACCACCCTTTCCCCGAGGAGGGGCAAACCCCTTGCCCCTCGTGCGCCAATTCATAGTAGGTATATTCGTAGTATTTTCGGTGGGATTATTCCAAAAATTACGTAGTATTTTCTTAAATATGGCGGACTACAAATATTATTTGTGTCGCTTGTATACGAGATATTCCAACCAAAATTTCACAGAAAGATTTCGGCAAGGCATCTGTGTACCGAATTTCCAATGTCTAAGTCTAATATTTCGAGATTGAATTACGACCAGCGCTCCCTCTGGTGGAGCGCAAGCTGTGATAATCATCAAGTTGTATGGCACACGTGAAGCAGGGAGAAATGAAAAAGTTCTTGTAATTAATAAAAAAACGGTTGGGCCACCCCAAGCCCAACAGATGGCGTTAATACTGAATTAAAACGTATGGCGGAATTCCTGTAATATTAGTTTAGCTTGAAAATGAGATTTAAGGCACTTCTGTACTGAAATTATTGAATTACGGTACACAAATAAAAAGATTGTATTTGAATACAATCTTTACAACTCTTGCCATGAGCAAATGATGACTGCATGCCAAATTTCAGCTCAATCGGATCAAGCTTTTGGGCGCTATTGTGGAGGAATACACACACACATACACAGACAGACTTCAGTCTGAAATAGTCTTAATGCTCCATGGGGTGTCAAAATGTATATATCCGTCATCATCTTGAAAATATTTTTTTGCGCATTCACAATACGTTTTTACCTCCTCGTCGATTGGTAGGCCGGAAAAGTAAAATTTTACTCCATAGCGTTTGGAGTAATTGTCTTCCATTTTATTTGAATTTAGAACATCGGAATAGTCCCCTATCAGGCACTCCTACTGCAATGAATTTGTCTTTTGTTTAGGTGTGCGAAAAAAAACGTCATATTTGTTGCATCTCATTGTGCAATTATTGTTTATTTTGTTATTTTGATTTTTTTCCTATTCTAAATAATTAATATTTTTATGATTCGTTAATAAAATATTAATTTCTTCCTATTATGCCATGATGAGTTTAATTTTTCTGCTATTTCGCTATAAGGGAACTAATTTTTGATTTGCGGTTTCTTTTCCGTAGGGTTTTATTATTTGGCAGATCGAGGATTTTACTTTCTCGGCCCACCAACCGATAAGGAGGGAAAGTATTGTGAACGTGCATTTTTTTTTTAGCTCATCACCGAATTATCCATTTTAACCCCCCTATGAGGCGATTAAGACCATACTGATGTCTGTCTGTCTGTCTGGTATCTGTCTGTCTGTGTTTCCGCTGGATGCCTGTATACCATATTTCAGCTTAATAGTATTAAGCGTTTGGGCGCTATCGTGGAGGTATCGCGCACTAGTCTTATATCAATCTCGAAATATTAAACTTAGAGATTTGAAATTAGGTACACAGATGCCTTGTTGGGCCAAAATCACATTGTAAGATTTTGGTAGGAATATCTCATTTAAAAACTACACAAATAATATTTAGATTCCGCCACACATTTTATTTTAATATTAAAGCCATCTGTTAGGGTGACACAACCGATTTTTTAATAATTACAAGATCTTTTGAATTTTTCCTGGCCTCACTTGTTCCTACCATACAACTTGATGATTGTCACAGCTCGCGCTCAGTCATCACTCGCTGTGATCTATGAAATCGTTGACACGCAAATGCCCTTTCCTTTACGAGTGCAGTTGACGACATTTCATTTGTTATTTTATTTTCGTTCTATATAAGGTAATTGTTATTTTGTAGGTTTTAATTTAGAATATATGTGAGCAAACAGAGTTGTTTTTATATACCTACTTATTAAGTTTACTTTTGTTTTGTGTGTCATGTTTTCTAGCTAGTATATATTTAAAAAGAATGATTAGTGTCTTATTATTTGTTTGTATATTTCTTAGCGGATCTAGTGCCCAAATTTTTCAATTTATAATAATTTTATGTCCCCACATTAAAAATTAGTGTTTATTACCTACATTTTGAGTTATTTTTTTGTCATGTTTTCTAGATAGCATCATTTCAAAATTTTGATTGGCAGGAAAGTTGAGTGTTAATATTTGTTTTTATATTTCTTAATGGAACTGGCGCCCAAACATACACTTTATATTAATTGTATGTGTCCCGTATAAAAAAATGGTGTTTTAGCTCAGCTGCAAAGCACATTATTGATAAACAACCATTAAACTAATATTCATGATATGATACTTACCAAAAGAGGTACGAAAGGAGCTATCATAGCTCCTATTCTGGCAAGTGTAGAGGATATGCCGACTCCTCCACTTCGAATAGTAGTCGGCAAGAGCTCTGCTGTATGGACATAGACTATACCAAATGATGATGTTATTCCGACTTTGCCAAGTAGAAATAGAGTGGTTGACACCCACCAATGGCCTGTAAAGAAACATTTTATTTTAGGAAAACGTGTGTCTTTCAATACCTAATCCTGTTCTTAGAGAAATGTACAATACTTTATAGGTCGAGTCCATCTAGAATGGAATTCTATGTAAATTTGCATTAAAATGTTATATTGTTTTGTATGTTTTCTCGATGAACGATGTCAAATATATTCACGACAACAGTCTTTAATATATGACACCATTGCTTTTACTATAAAATCAATGATGACACTAACAAAATCGTAGACTCGACTTTACAACGCTATTAAAAGTATTTCTTTTTTCGAGGTCGTATACGATTATTCTTTAAGAGCCTTATTACAAAATAGCGTAGGTATTCTTTTAAAATGAGTTGAAAAAATGAACGCATTTTTTTTTGGATGTAACTATAAAAGATAGGATAAATAAATAAATAAATAAATAAATAACTATTCAACCCTGGGAGAAAACCGCGGCACTGAGCGCTCTTCTCTTGCGCAAGCAAATATATACACAATTTCTAATTGTTTTTTGCAGTGTTTTCTCCTTTCTAATGACAATAATTTATATTATGTCGTATTGCTAAAAGAGTGAACTTTAATATAGTATAAGTATTATATAAGAATCTTATTTTATTTCTGAGAAAATTAGAATGATACAGGAAGATTTTTTTTTAATTTTGTGTAATTGTAAGTAATGTATACCTTGGATATGTGATCAAAAAACGAAAAAATAAAGCCGTAGTGTACATCAAGAATACATGACGGACATAAAAAAAAATAGTATACGGTTTTCGTTGTAGTGATATTACTGTATTAAGGAGCTCAAAGTTTGCCTTCCGAGCGTTTTACGAATAACGACTTTCGGGAAATGGGCTGAATAAGTAAATAATATTCGTTATATCTAAAATTAAAGGCCGCTATGGTCAACATCAAGAAATGGTCCAGGTAATTCAGTAATTAAAGTTTGTAGAAATCTCTTCATTTCTTGGAATTAGAACGCCAAAAATCCACTTTTCTTGCCTTTCTGGAAAAAATATGTGATAGGGCTCTTAAAAGCTTCAATGAGCGGAACAGTTTGAATTTTTCTGATCGTTTTATTGCTTTGTGATAACTACGCCGGCTTAAATTTCGTTGACTGTACAGAAAGAGTTTTAATTAACCGGCATCCTTGAGGGGTGAATTAGTACGAGCAAGTCAGCAACTTTTGATATAAAAATTGTGGTTTTTTTTTGTAAATTTGAACAATTTAGCGTATGAATAGAAGTTTGCCACGAGTTGAGCGCGCTGTGCTATCTAGCGGTAGGTAAAATTTTAGCGATATTTTATCTATCGCTAAATGGCGCATCGTACTCAACGCATTTGATACTATTCTGAAAATAAATAAATTTTTTTTTTTTTTTAAAAAAGTTTTTTTTACATTTTATTATCACAAGTTGCTTGTTTGCTCGTACTGATTCACCCACTTCAAGGGTGCTTGCAAATTAAAACTCACCTGTGTTTAGGACTGTGGATGAACTCAAACTCAAAGATTTTCTCCAATATAATTACATACCTGTGTTTAGGATTGAGGATGTTTAGGACTGAGCAAATTAAAACTCACCTGTGTTTAGGACTGAGGATGAACTCAAACTCAAAGATTTTCTCCAATATAATTACATACCTACGCGAATACAAGCTGAACATAAATAATGTGAGACCGAGCATAAATTATGTAAAACAATAATAATGTGAGATCGAAGACTATCAAGGTTGTTTGACATTATAAATCTATGGCAAACTGAACAAGGCAGTTGTAACATTACCGAAAAGACGGGTGTTACAAAGTTCACGCGGTAAATTAGTTTTATCTTTTTATATATACGACTATAGAAACAACTGGTAGGTATAATGCCTTAACAATAGGGTTATTGAAACCTCATTGGATAATTTCTACGATATAATGCCTCTTATGTACCAAAAATAGCAGTTAATAAAAACCGATTCCCGGTGAAGAGTTCCAGGCCACTAATAAATACCATTCAAGAAAAAAGTTATGATATAAGAAGAGGAAGAAAATTCAGAATAACGCGGACTATAATGCCTTTACGACTGACTTTAGGAGAAATCTATAAGCCATGCATAACTAACAATTTACCTCGGGAATTCAATGTCAGGGAGTACTCTTTCAACGATGGCATCGAATAGTTTGACAAAGGATATAATAGGTACTATATATTTTCCCATTGGACCAATAAATGGAATACTGAACGATGAAGAATTGAAAAGAATTGGGAAATACAAAATCAAAATCACACAAATCTATGCATTGGCACGATGTGGTCTGGAAGATAGTGACGCTGTACAAAATAGCGATTTGAAACAAGAGAAAAGAAAACCTCGGCTCTTCATCACCATATTTCCAGTGCAGGATTTACGTATAAGCTATAGCTTAGGGCCCCCACTTTCTTGGGGGGCCCCAGAAAATTTGTCAGAGAGCAATTGTAGGCCCCATATCTCACAAGGGCCCCATATATAAAATAGCTTAGGGCCTTATTAAGTCTAAATCTGGCCCGGCCTATTTCCCAATTAAACCACACTTCCAAAATTGGCGTTAGGTTGTTTAATACCGGTTGATAATTCTTCCATCCCACTTTTCATGGAGCAGGCTCTCTCACCAGCACCCATAATGTGACCCCTGGTATACCTGTGGAACGGGTCAGGGATACTCCTGGCTGGTTTGGTAAGATCTAATCTAATATTTACTATACCTGATGGTACAAACGCTGCCGCCAAGCAGCTGAAGGCACAAATAAAGAATGACCCAGCGAGAGACCATCTTCTACCAATTCTATTCATCGCAATCCAAGCCATGGTATATCCTGGAATCTCCACCTATAAGAATAAGAAACAAATTATTTAAACGCGATCTCGTTCAAATGTAGGCTTCTATATTTATATCTCGACTGAGCTTCATTTAAACCCAGTTAGTTATATCACTCGTCCTCCAGAGCAGATACTAAATCACTTCTGGTATCCTCAGAACTGTCAAAGAGAGGTCTTCGTACTCCATGTTTGATTTTCGGGAAGAGGAAGAAGTCAAACGGAGCCAAATTGGGCTGTAATGTGAAAGCTATAGCTCTTGAATTTTTGTGGTCCTCAAAGAAGGCTTGCGATGTGATACACTGACATGGTGCAAAAGAAACCCTCTCAAGCCAGAATTTGCACGTTTTTGTCAACTTATTAAGGATAAGTGGCAAGCAGACGGTGCTCTGCCAGGGGCGGGTTTTTCGTGCGGAACGGCCGACAGTGCGAGAGCGAGATGTTGCTCTCTCACATAAAAATCACAAAGGAAATCAGTGAATCGGTGATTACTTGTGTAACACTAAAATAGAAGAGTTAAAATCAAAGAAGAAATCGCTCATGACTACGTATAGACCTTTAATAAAAAATTTCAAAAACTACGATCCCTTTATGAAGCACTTAAATAACTATACACTTAAAAGGAGAAAGCTAATAATGTAACAATTTCTGTCCTCCATTCCTGGGAGTCAAGAGTGAAGTTGTTAAGTATGAAGTGGCATGTCACACATAGACACTTGTCACTCAATGAAGTGGCATGTCACTCACTGCGTAGGACACTAACACATAAGTATTTTGGGAAGTAAATACAGCAGCGGTTGAAGCATTGACAGTAATTGAATATAAACCGTCTATTCTTTTTAAAACATCTCTAATAACAATCACTTTTCGAGCATTGTAGAACGTCTCGTCCTTAGGTCGTCCTGTAGATTAAAAACACCTTGTCTAACTTAGTTCATATGTGGGCACTGCAACGGCTCGAAGCTTCATCTTCAAACACAGATGTGATTTCCTTTTTCTAATTGTTCGGGAATAAGTTATAATAAATCACGACGCGAAAATCACGTCTCGTAAAAATAGTCATACTGTCGTGCGAACGTGCCTCTCGATTGATTTCTAGAAACTTACTGAATAGAAACGCACTAAATATCGTTTAATATACATCAAATATAATAATACGACGATTTGAAAGTCACGCCCATATACCGATTTATAAAATCGTCCTAAACACAATATCGAAAGTTTTTTTCGTTTATTTCTTAACTAGCTGTTGCCCGCGGTGCGCTTCGCGTTAAGTTTCAAATCGAGTTGTTAATTTGAGTAGGGTGGCGTTTATTTGCCTTTTTAGACGCTACCTTTAGATATATAGTGGAAAAGTCCCGTTCGCTTCTTGTTCTTCGCCACCTGCTGACCTTGTTGGGCTATAGTCGCCGCCGCGCAGCCCCCGCTAGGTATTTCGAGTTGCTTGCCCGCGTTACTTATTTCATGATATTCCTAAAACTATTCCACCTAAAAAGTTACAGTATATGGCTAATTTTATCTCCATTTAACACCCTTGATGATGGATTAGTTTATTTTGATAATGATTCATATTTTATCTCCAATGTCTTCAACAAACTTCAACTATTTTTTTTCTTATTTTTTTGTGACAAAAACAGGGTTTGTAGCTTAAATAGAAAAGTTGGATAAATGTTTTCGCTGACTTTTTTATAGACCTCTTCGAGTCCGATGTTTTTGTTGTATATTGTTTTCACATATATCAAACCGCTTCGTCAGCACACGCCGATAAAGCAACTCAACAGCTCATTTTCTCTGACTTGATTAACAGATATCGTGATTTCATATTAAAAACTAATATTTATCACAATATGATATAGCCTATAGCATTACTCGATAATGTAGCTTTCCATTAGTGAAAGAATTTTTTAAATCGGATGAGTAGTTTTGGAGATTACCCCCTATATACAAACTAACAAACATTACCTCCTTATAATATTAGTATAGATAGAAATTTCATCTGCGGCACAAACGAAGGGCTCTCACAGCCCCCGAACCCTGTGATGTAACTACCTCAATCCGTCTGACCCAATTCGCCTCCCGGGCCCTAAAGAACCAGTCCGACACTGTCTCCAGCACTCCAAAGATGAAAATGATAAATTATAATTAATTAATTATTTGACTTACCAAACAGACCAGTGAGAAGTTCACATATTTGTTACCACTCATGCTAGTTGAATTTAATGACAGCCCATAGAAGATGAAAGCATTTGCGGCCCTAAAAAGATTGAAAATCATAAGTATGTAAAAGATTAAGTTTGTCCAAAATACATTCACAAGAGTGTCATTGGGCTGGAAACGGATTCCTCTCCAAAAACATCCACTGATTTTTAGAGATCAGCAGCTCTTGACAACAATCCTCTGACTATGATCATTGCAACTCCCCCCGCTCCCCTCGATTCTAATAGTTCCCACTCTTGACAACCTGTGACATATTAAGGGGCAGGGCCCAGAATATGCAGGAGACATAAATAGGCTATATGCCACAAAATAACATATTCCCATTGTATTTTTCAGACATTTTTAACCTCTTGATTTCGTTCTTTATTTTCTGACAACCCGTAAATATTTAAAAAAATACGATAACATTTTAATTCAAATTCAAATTGACATTTTACATAATTAATACTTAGTAATGTAAATTTACTACATATATTAAATCTTATGTATTACTTTTAATATACTGATTATTCTTATTAAAACTTTCTTGGATTGGTTTCCTTTTTACTTTGTATTTTACTGATTTGGTTTCTTCTACGTTTTATATAAATATTACTTCCTCTGTGCAAATTTTGCTAGCATCTTTTATGATTATATTTATTATTGTTACATTTTATTTTTAGACATTTGCAATTGATTTTTTCTTCTTTTTAAACCACAATCTTAAATTATATTGTAAAATTATTTATTAACTGTGATTATCTAAATATTTTTTGTTTTTTATTTATATTGGTATTATTATTATTTTATTATTTATTTATTTATTCCGTAGCCGGCGATTGGGGAGGGGGTCGCTCTCGCAGCCAATACGCTGCTGTCGGTGCCGCTGGAGCTCGTACTCCATTCACGATTCGCTTCCATTCATGGCGATTTTTTGCCACGTCTCGAGCATCCCTAGCCGATAATCGTTGATTATCGGCTAATTGATAATCGTTGATTATTTATTGATAATCTTATTATATGAATTAATTAAAAAAGGAAAAATAATTTATAAAAATATTGTACAAAAGGCATTCAGTATAGCATATAATATGGAATCCATGAAATTTGTTTGACCTATTTACAGTTCTCAATAAACTATTCTATAATATAAAATTGAAGACTATCGCGGTTGTTTGACATTATAAATAGGATAGAAAACGAATTTACCGCGTGAAATTTGTAGGACCCGACGTTTCGGTGACGTTGCAGCCGCCGTTGTCTAGGGTAGACTGAGTCTACCAGTCTACCCTAGACAACGGCGGCTGCAACGTCACCGAAACGTCGGGTCCTACAAATTTCACGCGGTAAATTCGTTTTCTATCCTATTTATAACTATTCTATACTTACAGTAGGTAATGTGTCCAAAAAACATGTAATCTGAAACCAAATCTTTGAGGTCTGACACCCTAAAACGTTTTGACAATCATGTGTGTGCTTTCTAATTCGTGTTTACTCATCTATAGAACGCTCAGTCGGTTATTGAAGTTTGCCAACTTTCTACGGACGAGTGAAGTGTTTGAACTTTCTTTTGGAGTTTATTTGGCTTGAAGCTGCCCTTCCGGATAAGGAAGAAATCGTATGCCCATTTCATTTAAAAGGGCAGGATTACAGAGGGATAACACACATCCTCGTATCCAAGTGGGGGGGGGGGGGGGAGGAGGACCGGGGTACCTGCCTCGGGCGGTAATTCAAGGGGGCGCGAAATTCCCGTGTTTGAAAAAAAATCTTCTTTAACTAAAGCGATGTATGTATTATATAAGCATGTATTATATAATACCAAATATAAATGATACTCACCATATATAGAAAATAATCAGATATCGTATCACCATAACTCGAGATTTCATAGATGCTAAAACGGTTTGATATATCTGGCCGTCTGTTGAGTTGCCAGATTCTTCATCCGAATCACATTCACTGCGTTTCATATAGTCTCCCTGTGAAGAAATAAAATTTTTTTTTTTTTCAAATACATCTGAAAACCATGCTTTTAGGAAAGTCTTTGCACACATACATAGGTACGTGTATCTAGGTATTAAGGCGACGCCTGAAGTAAAATGTACATGTATATGTAAGTGTTGAGAAATGTAGAGAATTTTCTCATAAAAAGAGGTCTAACATTTTTTTTTCCTGAATGTACGTAGTGTTTTTATTAAATTCTTTTTTCTCGGATGCACAGCCCTGCGTCCAGATATAACTCTTGGCTCTTTCTCTCGGAAGATGGCCCTTATCGTAGAAATAACTGTTCCATGGGAATCAAATATCCCAAAAGACCTCGAGTACAAATTAAATAAATAACATGATCTCACAAATGCCGTCACCCGGAACGGCTTCACTGTTCACCTTCACGCGGTGGAAGTTTGCTCTCGTGGCCTGCCAGCTAAATCTCTGTTTCACCTTTTTAAAGATCTTGGTCTCTCCAGGAAAATAATCAACTCCTTCCTAGAAAAAAATACCTAAAACCGCATTTTCCGCATCTCAAATTCTATGACTTCGAAGGGGGGGTGGTAAGGTGAACGCTCACATGTGTCAAGACAGCTGTCTTTAACCTACCACAGCCGGTCGTTAATCCGGAATCCACCGTTCACCCCCCAGAAGTGTAATAATGGGCCCGACTTCATTTGGTGAATTCAATGGCAGCTCCGTTTGTATTTTATTTTATTTTTTTATTAGCTTATTAGTAATAATTAATGTATAGAATAATAAAAATTAAAAAAAATAAGTTTTAGAAATAACGAAACACATATGCAAATATACTTAAAAATTGGTTTATATATTTATTTTTTAACACAGAAATAATCTAACTCTCACAATTCGGCTTCGTTCGTCATCTTTTGCCTAGTCTTCTTTTAATACTTTTGCCTACTCTTATTTTCATACTATAATTTTTTGCCTACTCTTGTTTTCACACCAGCATGTTGGTTGAGTGGAAGATATTGTAATATAGCAATAAGTCCGCCATTGTACCCTATTTTTATTGTGCAATAAAGAGATTTTCATTCATTAATTCATTCATTTTTGCAGCTATAGACAGAATAGTTTTATATATTTTTAACGTTGCATAATTAACCTATTACCGGCTTTCGTCCCGGAAAAATGCCTCTAAAACACATGTTGCTCGTAGGTACATATCCTAGAATTTATATTTTATTAAGAACTTTTTACAAACGTGTGTTAAGAACTTAAGAGCTTTTCGCAAGCAAAGCAAACGCGGCACTCACTTCGAAAGCAACTTACTCATGCTTACATTTTCGTGTGAAATTGTAAGCACACTACCTGCTGATGAGTTTAAGGTGTCAGCTATCTCAGACAACTTTACTCTACGGTCTCATTTTGTGCACCTTTTGTTTTCCGAAACACCTGCCGATTTTGGACGACCAGAGCGTTCGGTATCATAGTAAAATGTACGACCGCATTTAAATTCAGCATAACAGTCAATCACAGTTGAATTGCCCGGAGTAGAGTCTCCATACCGCTTATCAAGCCATTGTTTGAATTCGACTGTATTTTTCCCATCAAAAAACAATGTTTAATTAACACAAGAAAATCCTTTTTATATTAAGGGGAGAAAAAAGTACGTACACTGGAGAATATTATACCTTTTCCATACTAAATGAAGACAGTAGTGAATCCGACAATTTGACCTTATTGACCTTTGCCGCCTTTTGTATAATCGCGTAAGCCTTTGTATTTCTTTGTTTAGCCATCAACCAACGAATGGACTCCGGTATGATCCTAAAAAAATTGAATACAAAATATTTATACGTAGTTTTTGAATTTGAATTTGAATATTTGCCGAAAGGTAATAAACCCGCCCATTCTAAACTTTCACAATATAATAACATACCAATAATAGATGACGAAAACAGCTGCCGGAGCGGATACCACGCCCTGAAGCCATCGCCAGTCACGAATCAGCCAAGCGAGCACCCCAACAGCCGCCTCTCCGAGGGCGTAGAAGTAATTCAGTATTATTCCGCTGGCCTCTCGTCTCCGTCGCCCGACCATTTCCACGCCTGCATTCATAACATTCAAAATTCCATTTTAGAAGGAGCCGAAGTTTCATACATTGGAAGAGTGTATTTTATGATACCGATCGACTGACCGTCCTACTAACTGACGAGGAGGTAAAGTAGGGGGAAGTCCCCTAAAGCCGGACGGCACCTAGCGTCGGACACTAATAGTATCTCGACAAGTCGCGGCGCGATCGCTACAAAGACAGGTGAAAAGTTTGCGGGGAAGAGTACGGGGGAGTCTCTGACTAACAGTCGGGGGAGTCTGGAAGCAGTACTGTTTCCTATGGTGCGGGGGTGGTTGCGGACCTTACGGCGACTGCTCTTGAAACGACCATCGGCCATCCGATCCTGGGTGAACAGCCGGGCAAAGGACGCTGTGGTCCATGATAGATTCGGTATACACCGTTTCACCGCTTCGTAAGGGAGAGGACCGCGCAAGCGACATCGCACTCGTAACCAATCGAGAGACCGGAGTAATCTGGTCACAATTGGAAGTAAGGGCGTGAGTGTCGGCCCGCCAGGTAACATTCCGGCTATCTCGCGGTTAAGGCGTTGGCCTCTTACGGGCTTGTGACGTAGCTAGATGGTGGACTGTTTCGTCCCCAAGTCTTCTACGCTCACTCCAGGGAGATAGAACGACTAATCGTTAAAACTTCCTGAGGTCACGGGCTCGCCCGCTGTAGTCGACAACCCAAGTTGTAGGGTTACGTGTGGAACATAACCCTACAACTTGGAACATAACCCTACAACCCTGCGTATTGGGTAAATGGCCTCCATGGCTTTGCTGGCACAAAGGCACTCGTTTGTCAAAATTTTCAATTGCCGTTTTACATAAATGTGGCTGAACTTCGTTTATACAGTGCTCATATACCTCATTCAAGGCGTAGGTAGTCGTTGGCTTATTGGCATAAATCTTGGACTTCAAAAAACGCCAGAGAAAAAATTCAAACTGCGTTAAATCGCAAGATCTGCGTGGCCAATTCTTATCACAAAAACGTGAAAATTACACGACCAGGAAATAACAATTCAATTAACGTACTATAATAAAATTGTTGAGCACTCTCTCTCGACTGGCGGACGAACCCGGTCGGAATCCATTGCGACTGCTTCGCGCGGGTCGTTTCTAGGCTAAGGGCGGGGTTATTTTATTTAAATAACTAATTAATATGGCGGAATTTGAATATTATAATTGTAGCTTGTATGTAACATATTCCAACCAAAATTTTCCAATGTGGTTTTGGCCCAACAAGGCATCTGAGCACCAAATTTCAAGTCTTTAAGTACAATATTTCAAGATTGAAATATGACTTGTACGCCCCCTAGATTTCAACCACAGCCTTTTCAACTACATCTCTAAATATTATTTGACATTTTATTTTATTTTAATTATTTTCTGTATTCTATTTTTAGTATTTCCTGTTTTGATTATTAGTTATAATTTGTAATGGTGACGGTAATATATATTTCTTTTTCAAATTGCCGAGTATATGTGAATATAAATCTAGAGATCTCGCTGCCCTGGAACAAATCCTGGCAATTTGTTGGGCAGCAGCAGTACATACAATGTACATGCTACATGCTAATGCTCATATCGGCCGTGTTCAATTTTTATTTTAAATAAAATACAAACGGAGCTGCCATGGAATTCACCGACCAAAAATCGGGCCCATCATATATAATTATTACACTTCTGGGAGGTGAAGGGTGGATTCCGGACTTACGACCGGCGGTGGTAGGTTTAGGACAGCTGTCTTGCCACATATGAGCGTTCACCTTACCACCCATTCACTCCCCCTTCGAAGCCATAGAATAATTTTTAATACTTGTTAATTGATATAAATATTAGCAATGCATATGCATTGTAAATGCGTTGTTAAATTAATTAAATATATAAACGCCTGCATGCCAAATGTCAGCTCAGTCGGATTAAGCGTTTGGGCGCTATCGTGGATGAATACACCTACACAGACAAACAGACACACACAGGTATACTTCAATGTGGAAATGGTCTTAATCGTCTCAGGGGGCTCAAAATAAATATTTCCGTCAAGTAACATTACAATTAAAAACCTGTGTTTTATACCAAAAAGACTTCTTACGTGAATTTTGGGACATCGTTTACATATTAGTTTTAAGACTTACCAATAATGAATGCCAAAGGATAGACGCCTGACGTGCCCAGCGCATTGATGAAAACGAAGATGCAGAACGTGATATAATCAGGTGATATAGCTTGTAATATTCCAGAAAAAGCCATCAGCACAATACAAAAAATAAACATAAGTTTTCTGCCATAACTGAAACAAAGAAACAACAGTTTTAGGATAGGTATAATTTATATACTTATCGTATGTAAATCCAGGTAATCTAGGAAATATTCGTAGGACAAAAGTTATGCCTTTTTGTCCTCATTGAGAGCGCGATTCTGCAACATTTTACCTTTTACAATCCAGGGTTCTGGAGAAAAATTATTTATATTATCCATGTAAAATGTGAATAACATAAATATTTTTTATCAATATAATAGAATATAATAGTTTTAAGATTCTATATCTCTGTATTCACAGGCCTCTCGCTTAAACGGCTCAAGGCGACAATGTATGTAAATTTCGAAAATTATTATTTTAAAAAAAATACAAATAATAAGAAAAACGCCGATCGTCGTGCCACCTAGGGGTTAAGTCTCTCAATAATTTCCCAGGAAGCTCATCATCAACATGACAGTTCAAGTCTAAATGCAATTGATTGGCTCTAGAGTGCCAATTAATTGCCACGGGGGCTGAAATTCTTCTACTGTACCTTGTTTTTCTTGATTATCATTACTAATACCTATTTTGGGTTTCATATTATCAGTCTTGCGCTTTTTTGCATAAAAAATGTTTAATCCTCGTAAGTCTGACGTTTTAACAATAATGTTTTAGTGTTGACCTATTGTCCGTTAAAAAACACAATCCTAGAATTGGGATTCAGACCGGGAAAGATATTTTCTCAGCATGGCGGCTACAACCATAGACTAAAGTGAATGGATGTACTCTTCAGTGCTGCCATCTCCCAAAAGTAATATCGAAAAATGGTTGAAAAAGATATAGCGTGCTGAGATTTGCTGCCCGTTTTTATTTATTTTTTTCGACACGCCGCATGGAGCATACCTTCCACCGGGGCTCATTGAAATAAATAATATATTATACTATATAAATAATGAAATATGTTACCGCTTAGTCGCCTAGTTTAGTCTAGTAATTAAGTAATAATTGTAAACATTTTGAAGTTTAAATAAACAGTTTACGGGGTGCCGGCGGGGGCTGAAGCCCGGAGAATCCTTCCTAAGGTCTCCGTTCGCTCACCCCTCACGCGCTACCCTTCCGGCACGCGTGAGGTTGTCGTTGCATGACATCCTGGGCAGATAAAACGACCCACGTCGTTAGAACTGCCCGGGTGGTGGGCGGGGTTTTCAACCCTCGCCTGTCGCCGCGTTAATATTAAATAGCGTGCTGAGAATAGTAGGTAGTCATATTTGCTAACGATTTGAAATGTCAGGCTTCAATTGGGTAGACTAATTTGTAGACATAGCACGAAAGGACTTACAAGGTTATATCGCTCATATTACTCAACTTATCCTCATTCAAATTGTCCGCCGTAGCTAGCGCAAAACACAAGTGTAAATACGAATTTTGTGTAAACACAATTTGTTGGAAAGAGGAGTATCTAGGCCGCACACTGGTACCACAATATATGGCGTCGAGCGAGCGAGGCGGTTTCGGCAGCGTTTTAAAGTTGAGGCAGCGAGCACTGTGAACGGCGGCGCATGCGTCTCTTCTACCGTCGCTATCCCCGAGCCGATGGACAAAGTGAGAAGACAACCCTGATACACAGTCGAAATCGCCTCCAATCGGATGTGCATAAAATTTGCGGCGCGGGGCAGGGGGCGCGGTGGTCATACTTCAATCTCGAAATATTGGACTTGGAGACTTGAAATTTGGTACACAGATGCCTTGTTAGGCCGAAACCACATAATAAAATTTTGGTTGGAACATCATATATACAAGCAACATAAATATGTTTGTTAAATCCGCCATATCCAATAATAAATTATTGAAAAAAACCATGTTATTACTACAAAAAATACTACAAATAAAGTACGAAAATAATACTAATATACTACGAAAATGCTACTAAAATATACAAAAATCTTGGACATTGGCGATTTTAACCGAACACATCAAGGGTGAGGGGGTAAGTGCGCGGAAGGGGGGGGGCGCAAGGGGGGGAGAGCAAAGTGGGTGTTGTCAGGAAGGTTGAGGCGGGTGAGGGGCGACGGGGAAGGGGCTTGCATACTTACCCGGAAAGTCTTGGGGGTGACCCAACCGTTTTTTTTTTTCAGAATTTTAGAATGCATATTTTCGATGTAAAGGAAGTGTTTCGTACAAATAGCAGAAATTTCGCTCCATTAATCGCCCCCTTAATAATAACAAATTATATCTATTGCTATTTTCGTATTTTTAAAGATTATTTTATCTGTTGTTGATACTTACCCATATCAATTAAATATGTCAGTAAAGTATAATGATAAAAATGACAGGTCGTTGCCGTTTTTATAAAAATAATCATAACAGGTCAACGATCGTTCCAAATTGAACAGACTTATTTATTGTAAATTCTGCGTTTGTGATATTTATTGGTCTGTTATTTCCTGCTGAGCTAATTTATTTTAATATATATAATTTACTCCGCATTTATGTGAATGAGACGTGAAATAGGCAAATATCAGGAGGTAAACATCGTTTCTACATTCGCGTACTGACGTATTAATAGCGTGGTTTGGGAATCGGATTTTGCTTTACCTTTGAATGCAATGGTAGTCTCTGTTTCTTAAGGATTTCAGTTTTATAGTCTTCAACGCATCTAGTTCAAAGTTTGTCCGAGTCGCCAAGACTATATATATTTAAAATATATTTTTTCTAATTCCGAATCGCCAAGACTTTTTTTTAAAAGCCAAAGCAAACTAAGTGATTAAAGTATGAAAGAAACTTTGCAGAAAGCAAATTACAAAGTCGAGATTACTTGGATTCATATTCATGATGCTGATGAATCACATTTAAGGGGATAATCCGAAAAACATCATTTCGTAGTATCACTTTTGCAGTATCACTTTAGAAATGTATTTAATTAGACTTAAGAGATGTTGACAAAACCGCTAAAAAACATTTTTGCAGTAAACTAACTTCAAGCCCGATTATTCCCTTTAAGAGATGTTTAGGAATAATCCAGATTTGTTTTTTTTTAGGCAAAATTTCTTGTTTGAATTTTTGTATTATATAGAGAAACTTTCTTGAGTAAAACCGATCTGATATTTAATTGGACTTGAGAAAACTGTAAAAAAAATCTTAACCCTTTTCGATCACTTCAATCTCAATTATTATTATTTAGGGAAACATCCTGGATTTAATTTCTAGGCATTTATGTCGGGAATCTTTTTGAGTAAAACGGACCAAATATTTCATCGGGATTAAGATATATTAGGAAAACCGCAAAAAAACATTTCATCCATTTTCGATCCCTCTGGAGTTGAATTTCGCAAAATCCCTTCTTAGTGAGCGCTTACAACCTAAAAGGAACCTCTGTGAAAAATTTCATATACGTAGCTTCAGCGGTTTCGGCTCGGCAATGATGAATCAATAAGTCAGTCATTCAGTCAGTCAATCACAACCTATCCAGTAGCCTGCACGCGGAAGTACGAGCACAGGTAGGGCTCTATGCCTGCGGGCCAGTTCCCTTGGGAATCGCCCTTCGGGCACTTCTGGACGGTTTGTGCACCATGCGGCGACCCCAAATCACCGCTACGTAAGGAAGAGGGCCGCGCAAGCGACCTAGAACCTGTAACCAGTCGAGAGGCCGGAGAAATTTGGCCATAACTGGTAGCGAAGGTTTTTTGTCTGCCTGCTGAGTTAACTACCCGGTGCCGGGTGAAAAGGGTTGGTGTCTCGTGGGGAGGAGCTAGATAGTGGATTGTCATTGTCGAAGTCTTCTACGCTCATCCCACTGCTGATAGAACGATCACATATCGTATACATATCGTATACATATATAGATTGCCAGATAAAGGGCTAAAGTGCATTTTGATTAAAGTCTCGTTTTGAAAAACTCTTGAAAATTACGAGATTTGCGTAGTGTCACTCAGCAAAAAAAATTACGTGTGGCACTCGGGGACTGCCGCGGTAAAGCTATTGCATAGCATTTTTAACAACTTATGCAATTATAATTATTTATTTATTATATTTTTTCTGATATCAAATAACTGCGCTCTATCGGAAAACGTTGAAATTATTCCGAATCATTTGCGGCTGCGGTAGCAAATGATTCGGAATAATTTAAACGTCTTCCGATAGAGCGCCGCGCACAATTTTTTTATTCGATGAAGCAAAAATACCGGATTATTCGAAAAAAATCGTAGATAAAAAGATAGATAATTAAATTATCTTTAAAATGGTGCAGGTTTCATAATAATACGCCAGATAGTATTTGCGTAGTAGTCGTTTTTGCGTTCGGTTAGACCTAATTTCACAAATTAATTACACTATGTAATATAAACAAAATCTAAAATATTCAAAGCTAAGAATATTAGGAAAATGTTCTTGTTTAACATATATTTTTTTCGAATTTTAAGCAGTACTCGTTTAGACGTAATTATAAGTTTAAAATCATTAATTTTCGTTAAGAAATTTCTTCATTCGGTCGCCGCGCTGGCCTAGGCCCGCGATAAAAGCTATGCAATAGCTTAAAAAAAACAAAATGTCATTACAAATCAATAATAATGGTAATCACAGTTTTTCAAAATCAACCCTTGACGATTAATAAAAATTATGAAATTTTGTATGTAGATAACCAAAACCGTTGGATATTAAAACTTGAAAATTTTCTTGAAATTTAGGGCTTTATTTGATAGTGTAGTGACTACGAAGTAGACTAAGGCACTAAGAAGTGTTTTTTAATCAACCCCCACGGGATGAAAGAAAGGGGTAAAATAATGTAGTTTGTATAATCGAAACCGCTGAAGCTACAGACATCAAGATTTATACTTAAGATACCCATTACATAAGAAAAATAACCACCTTTACGGTGTTAAATAAGGGATAAGAATTTGCATGGAGATATATAAACCGTTAGAACTTGAAATTTGAAATTTTGCACAGGACTTTATTTGATAGTGAACGAAATCACAAAGAAAGGTTTTTCTTAAATTTAACCATTATGGGAGGAAAGAAACGAGTGCAGTTCTGTCGTATGGAAAATTGTAACCCCTGAATCCATCGAGATAAAAATGTATATTAAAGCTAATCAATACGACTGAAAAATAATGACATTCTCAGTTTTTTTTCACAATTACCTGAGCTTTCTATAATATTACAGTCGGTCGATCGCTCGGTAAGTCAAGTAGTTAATCCCAGAATTTTAAAGAACGCATTCTAAAATTCAACGCAAACGAAGTCGCGGGCAACACGGGCTATATTTTGCTTTAAATGTCGTCAATCTTAGAGAAAAACGTGTGAAACGAAAATACATTATTTAAATGATTGGACTATTTACCTATAGGTAGTGTCTAGTGGGAGCTAACGGGCCCATGATGGGTTGGTCACGAAGACCCATGTGTTCAGGGTCGGTCATACTCACGGGTCAACACCCATCCGACGGCCTCCTCGCACGGGGTGCGAACCTGGGTAAGACTCTGGCCCTGGTCAGTTTCCTCTGGGAATCAAACCTCTGGCGCTCCTGGACGGTCTGCGCACCGTGCGGCGCAAGCCAATCGATTGTGCACTCCGACTAACAGTCGGGGGAGTCTGGAAGCTGTATTGTTTCCTATAGAGCGGGGGTGGTTGCGTACCTTACGGCGACTGCTCTTGAAATGACCATTGGCCATCCGATCCCGGTTCAGAGTCGGGCAAAGGACGCCATGGTCCGCGATAGATTCGGTATACACCGTTTCACCGCTTCGTAAGAGAGAGGATTACGCAAGCGACCTCGAACTCGGAACCAATCGAGAGACATCTGGTCACAATTGGTAGTTAGGGCGCGAGTGCCGCCCGCCAGTTAACATTACTGGCTCCTCGCGGTAAGGCGTTGTTCTCTAACGGGTTGTGGCGTAGCTAGACGTCGGATTGTTTTGTCCAAAGTCTTCTACGTTCACTGCAGGTCGATAGAACGACTAATAGTTAAAACGTCCTGTGGTGACGGGCTCGCCCGTTGTAGTCGACAACTCAATATATACATATAGGTAGTGTCTGAAAAGGCAAATTTTCGTCAATCTTTTTAAATTAACCACTCGATTCTAAACTCCACGCGAAGCGAAGCCGCGGGCAACAGCTAGTAAAATATAAGTGGAGTAACTACAATAGCGACGTCGCTATTACATACCGTTATAGGCAACGGGACCGCAAATTAAAGTATGGCAATAAAAATAGCGAGAAACAAAACCGGCCTACGCCGGTACCTAGGCGCGATTTACGACGCATTTTGAATTTGACGTATGTCTAACTTGAAATGTATATTAAAGCTAGCTGACGTATAAAAAATAGAATAGAATATGCAGATTAAACTTTTAAAAATCAATATATTTACTACCTATTTAAAGTTTTCCTTGAAGTGAAAAAAGCAACTTTAAGTTTTTAAAAAATGGGAAAAACAAAGAAAAAATTAATCATCGTAAGATACTGAATCAGTGCTTACCTTCTTAAGTTCCATGAAAATCATGCATGCCGTCCATGCCCCTGTCGCAGCCCATTGTGCATATTAAAAGGTTAACATGTGTGTTTTCATACTTTTATGCAGCATTGGACTCTCGTATATCGATAACTTTACTTCAACATTTAAAGATTACTGACGCCATAGCCAATTTTCGAATTTGTGCCATCATATTAAAGGGCGGTGACGGGTGCATGATAATGAAAATTTTAAATAAAAATCAATTACGTGTCTGCTAAGAATCCAAATAGTCCAGAGCCGCATACGATTCCAGCAAAATGCAGCGTTCCAATTAACGATAACATCCACTGATTTTTGTAGCAGGTAATGTCCCACTAGAACAAGGAAAATAAAAATCTCTTAATGATAACATTCAAACATAACTCATTGGAAAATACTTTGTTTTATTAGGTATGGTGACTAAATTGCGGTCTTATTTCGATAAAATTAAAATTTAGAAATTACCAAAAACGTTCAAATAGTTTTTTTTTTGAAAAATGGCTCATACGATTTTGAGGATAAGTTGTAGGAATATATTCTCAGATTAACGGAAACAGTGTAGAACTTAATATAATAGAATATCGTCGGCAAGCATTAAACATTGTGCTGACACGATTACCTTACTAAGATTGAACAGTAAAGACCCGAGGTTTGACTCCTGATTCGCGCCAGAGCAGGTGTGGTACACATTAGAATCAAAAAGCCTAAGTTTCACATACTGATGCCCATCTCTCTAATAACCAGCAAAAAATACACATTCCTCGAGAAACCCGCAGAGACTGGCGAACCCTACAAAAAACTAATGAATTGGGGTGGGAGGTACTGCCCCTCACCCAGCATACTCGCCTGACATTGCACCATCGGATTTCTGTTCATTCCGAGCGCTACAACACTTTCTATGTAACAAAAATAATTAATTCGGATGATATTTATAATGCCATGTCCAGAAAATTTGCTCAAAAACAAGTTTACCTTTATAGAACCGGCACTCAAAATTCGCACACTAAATGGCAAAAGGTTCTTCACAACGAGGGCGATTACTTCTTGATAGAAATAAAAAATAAAATTTTATTTGTTTGAATTTAATTTAACTTATTTACTTTATTTTATTTTATTTTATTCTGGAACCAAACAGAACTACATACAATGCAATCAAAACTTATTTAAAAGTGACAAAAATCCATTAATGTGATTCCGAATATAAAGTATACAAAATGAACGCTATATAATTTTATATTGTTTCCGCTTGAGAATGGGGGGAATGAGGATGGGAAGTGAGGTGAAAGGAAGAGACAAAATAGATAAAAATATATTATGTATGTATATAAATATATTTATATTTAATTTTAGGTATGATATATAGGTATTATAATTAATATACTTGAGATAAAATTATGTCTATGAACTAAATTAAATGAAATATAATATGTATAAATGTTTTGTGATCATCTAGGTACTCTAGTTTTTTTTTTATTGAGTTCTTATAAGAGGTTTTTGATGAGTGTAATATGTCCACACTTAAAAAGTCTGTATTATATCTATGACACGCTCTGTATAGAAATGCATTTTGAGATGCGTTGGTTAACGTTGTTGTTAAAAAACAACATTACTTCCCGGTCCCACAAGATTACACCGATGTTTGTTTAAAAAAACATGTTTATTTCCCTGTGCTTCCGATAATTGTGACATCGCAGTATTTACACAACCATAATTGGAAAACATAATGGACTCCGATTGGTTGCTTATTACAGCAATCTTTCGCAATGATTAAATACTAATAGGAAAATTATGTCGAGTACATCATACTAATGAAAAAGGACTAATATATTAGATCATTAAGTTGTTATTTATTTATTGTTTTTAAAAACTGTATTCGTTGACAAATAAGTTAAGAAATAATGTTCGATCGATATTAAATAACCCGTATTAGACGGTTACATATATTATGTACTTGCAGATTTGACTATTGTCATGTACTAACCTAAGATTACATGTTTATTTCTTTGCAGGCCCACCAGCCGCCAAGGAGGCAAAGTATTGTGAACGCGCTCAAAAATCGATATGAAGACGGACATTTGGACATTTTGACCCCGTCAGAAAAGATTAACCGCCCTACCTTTGGGTTATTTTTAACCTCTGGGTACGTATTATTTTTACATTCGATTTCTCAATAACCACAATTGTTTACAATATACCAGACAACATTTTGATATAGCGGTTTAATATATTTTTTATATGTAATGTTTATATATTTTTCTATGTGATAATATAGGGTACGTATCGCGTACGTTCGTATGTGTGTGTGTGTGTGTATGTGTGTGTGTTTTCCTCCACGATAGCGCCCAAACGCTTAAAACGATTGAGCTTAATTTTGGAATTCAGGCATCATTTGGTCATTCATGGGAAGAGCTAAAAAGATAGTGGTTAAGAAGGGTCCACCAGAGTACGCGCTAGTCATACCTACTTCAAGCTCGAAATATTGAACTTAGAGACTTGACATTCGGAACAAAAGCGCCTTGTTAGGCAGAAGTCACATTGAGAAATTTTGGTTGGAATATCTTAAATAAACAAGCGACACAAATAATATTTATAGTCTGTAGCAGATGGTAGTTGCCAAGCTGCGGATGGAAGATTTGGAACAGGTGAGCGACATATTAACTAATCCGCCTGCAGAAAACAAATACCTCGCTCTTAAGAAAAGGCTGTTAGAAGTATACGCTGACTCCGAGCAACGCCAATTTCAACAACTACTCGAAGAGATGGAATTAGGCGATAGCAAGCCCTCTCACTTACTGCGAAAGATGAAAGAGCTCGCAGGAAATAAAATGACCGACCAAGCAATGAAGTTCTTATGGGGTAGTCATTTGCCCAAGTCAGTCAGGACCATTCTGGCTATACATGAGAACAAAGACCTAAATGAACTAGCAGAAATGGCAGACCGTGTAATGGAGAATACCACCACAGGCAGACGTGTCGAGGAGGTAGGTACAGCATCGAACGATATTAGTTTGCGAGATATCCACCAGCTGGTTATGGAATTAACTACCAGGGTAAACAGGATGGCAGCTAAAGACTCATCAGATGGTCATCAATCAAGAAGAGACTATTCAGGTCAATCTTCACCGAATAGGCAACGTTCAAGGTCGGCATCGAGGAACAGGCGCTGGTTCACACAAAAACCAGGAGGACTGTGCTATTACCACTAATTCTACAAAGAACGCGCCACGAAATGCCGGGAACCCTGCTCATGGCAGTCAAAGAACAACGACGATAAGACTAACCAAAAAAAACTAGCAGACGTCGGTTCGGCCGAGACAACGACTACTGACACACGCAATAAACGTCTCACAATTTACGATAGAACAAATAGATTAAGATTTCTCATCGATACAGGAGCTCAAGTGTCAGTCTTACCTAGATATAGGAAAAGTTGCCAGCAAGATACGAATGTTAAACTGTTCGCAGCGAATGGTTCGGAGATTGAAACGTATGGCGAACGGATACTCCGGGTAGGTCTCAATTTGCGACGTCCATACTTATGGAAATTTATCGAAGCGGACGTTGGATCACCCATACTAGGAGCAGACTTCCTGGAGCATCACCATCTCATAGTCGACCTTAAAGGAAAGAGACTAATTGATGGTAAAACAAATCTGGCAGCGAAGACAGCGGTAGACAAATCAGACGTGCCAACAATAAAGATAGTAAATGAGCACACACCGCTTGCAGACATCCTCAACGAATTCCCGAATATCACAAGGGCGACGACACTGGAACAAACCGAGGTCAAGCATAATGTTTGTCATTATATCGAAACAACAGGACCGCCAGTATTTTCAAAAGTAAGGCCATTGCCACCGAACAGATACCAAGAGGTAAAAAAACAGTTCTCGCGATAAGTCCACCATTGATTAATTAAATGGTAAGACCCTTAAAAGCGGCGACGTTTGCGATGCGTGGATTGTTCGAAATTCGAATTCATCGGCTCACGGCGACCCGCGTAGGCAATTTGATTTTTAAATTGAATGAGATGACGAATATTAATTGCGTTGAGTCACATTTTAAGGGGAATTTTCGCTAACTGCTCATCAACTTTATTTATGAAATGAATATTCAGTTGAAATTAATATTTAGAAGAAATAAGTTCGTGACTACTTGCCGGGAAAGTCTTGGAGTTTTTTTAATACTTAATTAAAGTGGTTGTATCATCGGAAAAAATATATAAAATAGCTATGTTTACCTGAATAATATGCTACGCTTAATGCTTATGAAACTCAATATTTTTAACACATTCCTCAAGATTGTGAAATGCTTTAAATATGGAATAAATAAACGATGATGATGATGATGACGATGATATTGGCAAAATAGGACAAATTATTCTTAATCGGATGTCTGTTGATATCATGGTATAATTGATGGATCAAAGGCGGCTCTACGAGAATCGAGATCAAGTGCGATACGTTGAATTGAATAATGAGATCATGAGACAAGTGAAGCGTGCAGAAACCGAAGGGTAACAACAAAACCGAAGTAGACAATATTACAAACTTACAATTAACATGCCATTTTGGTTATTAATTTTAATAATAATTTAATTTAATAACTTTAATATTACATATATATATATATATATATATATATATATATATATATATATATATATATATATATATATATATATATATATATATATATATATATATATATATATATATATATATTTATATATATATATATATATATATATATATATATATATATATATATATATATATATATATATATATATATATATATATATATATATATATATATATATATATATATATATATATATATATATATATATATATATATATATATATATATATATATATATATATATATATATATATATATATATATATATATATATATATATATATATATATATATATATATATATATATATATATATATATATATATATATATATATATATATATATATATATATATATATATATATATATATATATATATATATATATATATATATATATATATATATATATATATATATATATATATATATATATATATATATATATATATATATATATATATATATATATATATATATATATATATATATATATATATATATATATATATATATATATATATATATATATATATATATATATATATATATATATATATATATATATATATATATATATATATATATATATATATATATATATATATATATATATATATATATATATATATATATATATATATATATATATATATATATATATATATATATATATATATATATATATTATATATATATATATATATATATATATATATATATATATATATATATATATATATATATATATATATATATATATATATATATATATATATATATAATATATATATATATATATATATATATATATATATATATATATATATATATATAT
>OX155980.1:9159424-9284225 GCA_944548615.1 Micropterix aruncella
ATATATATTATATATATATATATATATATATATATATATATATATATATATATATATATATATATATATATATATAATATATATATATATATATATATATATATATATATAATATATATATATATATATATATATATATATTATATATATATTATATATATATATATATATAATATATATATATATATATATTATATATATATATATATATATATAAATATATATATATATATATAATATATATATATATATATATATATAAATATATATATATATATATATATATATATATATATATATATATATATATATATATATATATATATATATATATATATATATATATATTTATATATAATATATATATATATATATATTATATATATATATATATATATATATATATATATATATATATATATATATATATATATATATATATATATATATATATATATATATTGATATATATGTAATATATATATATATATATATATATATATATATATATATATATATATATATATATATATATATATATATATATATATATATATATATATATATATGCTTGTATTGTACGCATCGAAAAGTAGCAATGCCTAACTGATGGAGTAGCATTTTGTAATGTATTGTAATGTTAACATTTTTACGAAAAATTCGAGGTAATTTTGAAATCAGTTTTGGATATTTCGGCTCAATGCTGAATGCTCTTCCTCAATTGTCTGCCTCCCCGAAATCTCCTACCAAAAGAACAATAGTCGACCTCAATAAAAAAATAAAGCCCTATTTAATAATAATAATAATAATAATTAAACGCTTTATTTGCGCGATCTTATTGTCTAAAAGCAATATCTTACAGTTAACCTTAACCTAGTGAAATAACATGTTATGCGGTAAAAATAAACTAATATATTAATTTTTAAACACTTAAATTCAACAGGAAAACAAAACAATAAATTTAAGAAAAAACAAGCAATAAACCTATAATGACGCAGGGGACGCAATAGGGAGGAAAAAAATAGGGAAAAATAAGGAAAAGTTTATGAGCGTGGGTTCAAGTGTTCTTTGTGCCTGCGTTTGAAGCAAAACAAACTGGGTGCTATCCTTATACGCGTGGGTAAAGCATTCCAGAGACGGGCTCCACGTACAGGAAGGAGTGCGAGAAGGAGTGCGTATTTACTGTAGATACACGGAGAAAAATTATTTTACCAGTCGTAATGGTGAAAAGGAAACTGCTAGAATAGACGCGTTGCACTTGTTATTCTGTATATTACGCCATGTTTTGAACTGTATATTATGTCAAAGTTTTAATTAAACGTAACGCCATTACAAGTGATGTTTTTTAACAGTGAGACCATTTATAAAATCGAAGACTATCGCGGTTGTTTGACATTATAAATAGGATAGAAAACGAATTTACGGCGTGAAATTTGTAGGACCCGACGTTTCGGTGACGTTGCAGCCGCCGTTGTCTAGGTCCTACAAATTTCACGCGGTAAATTCGTTTTCTATCCTATTTATAGTGAGACCATTGTGCTGGATCTCAACGCATTGTAATGTGGAAACGCCAGTTGTCACTGCAGTCAAGACTGTTGTATCGTACGTGCTTCCTATACCTGTACATCGAAATGCAACGGATAGTTCAGATGGCACTACGGTACACAGTGGCGTAACTAAGCCGGTGCAGCCGGTGCGGCACACCGGGGCCCAAAGTAGCTTGGGGGCCCAAAATGAAGTTCAGTCTACGATCGACGTTCCATCCAACTCTGCTAGGAAGCTAAGAAAACCGATAAAAATGATGTCTCAAAACTGATCGATGACTTTGCAGTGCAAATTAAGACGAAAACCATTCCAGGGAAGTGTGTACATTTATTTTATAATAAACTAGCTGACCCGTGCCCACTTCGTTGGGCTGTACAACTTTTTACCTGTGATGAAATTTGGAGTGTGGTTCGGTTAGCACCTGAAGGCTATCATTTATTTCCTGACTGCCAAAAGAAGGGTTATATTTTTACTGAATATGTATGTATGTATTTGCATGCCAATTTGACTATAATACCGTTATTTGTGAGTGTCTTCTTGTGAGTGTCTTATTTGTGAGCGTATTATCTATTTAACTATTTGTGCAGTAAAAGGGAAATTGTAAAAGGGAAAAGTCTTTAGTTTTAAACACTTGAGACGATAAATTTACTTATTTTGATAAGAATTCATAATTGTTAATAATATGACCAATAAACATGACCTAATGATTTAAATTATTTTTATAATATAAAATACTACTTTTTGTGACTTAAATATAAAAGTTGGACATATGCTGTTGCAGCCTTTTTTGTAGGCATTATCAAGCTCTACGACTTTTTTCTAGAACTTAAACATATATCTCTCATCGTTAAGGCAGCGTTAGTTAGACACTTTTTTGGTTCGACCGCTTATTCTCCGACTTACTTTGCAAATCCGACTACCGCGAAAAAGTGTTTTCATTTTTCGGATTAATATATAGCCTATAACACTCACAAATAACGTGGCTTTCTATTGGTAAAAGAATTTTCATCGGTTCACTAGATGCAATTCAAATCGGTTCACTAGATCCAGAGATTACTTCCTACAACGTCACAAACTTTACCTCTTTATAATATTAGTATAGATGTATTAATAAAGTAGTTAATTTGAATATTTCAAAATGCGAAAGTTGGTACATTTGTTTAAATAATATGTAGATATTATTAGTCTTACCAGTTTCGCACTTGGTATTTCTACTTAAAATAAAGTAATGAAACTGTTATTATTTTTAACAACATTCAAAGGTGGAGTAATATACTTCAGTAATTAAATTTACAGTAAAGCGTCATACTCTAACATAGGAACACATTTTTTGAACATTCCCCCGCAACAATGTTTCTATATGATCACACGAGTCCCGCTGAAGTTCTTGGTAACTTGTTAAACCTCAAAGAAAACGCCGATTTATAATGTAGCTACAATATAAATATGTAGTGTAGCTATGTGATGCAAATAGAGTTGTCAACTGCAACGGGCGTGCCCGTCACCTCAGGATGCTTTAACG
Source organism: Micropterix aruncella (assembly GCA_944548615.1). Classification (NCBI taxonomy): domain Eukaryota; kingdom Metazoa; phylum Arthropoda; class Insecta; order Lepidoptera; family Micropterigidae; genus Micropterix; species Micropterix aruncella. The sequence continues at coordinate 9,162,492 of OX155980.1, forward strand.
ATTAGTCGTTCTGTCTCCATGAAGTGAGCGCAGAAGACTTGGACAAAAACAGTCCATCGTAAAGCTCCGCCACATGTCCGTAAGAGACCAACGCCTTAACCACGAGGTAGCCAGGAGTGTTACCCAGCGGGCTTACACTCACGCCCTTACTTCCGATTGCGACCAGATTACTAGTCTCTCGATTGGTTACGAGTTCGAAGTCGCTCGCACGGTCCTCTCCCTTACGAAGCGGTGAAAAGTTGTATACCGAATCTATCGCGGACCACAGCATCCTTTGCCCGGCTGCTCACCCAGGATCGGGTAGCCGATGGTCGTTTCTAGAGCAGTCGCCGTAAGGTCCGCAACTACCCCCGCTCTATAGGAAACAGTACTGCTTCCAGACTACCCCGACTGTTAGTCAGAGTGCACAGTCGATTGGCTCACGCCGCACGGTGCGCAGACCGTCCAGGAGCGCCAGAAGGTTGATTCCCAGGGGAAACTAACCATAAGACTATCCCGACTGTTAGTCAGAGTGGGCTAGCCCGACTGTTAGTCAGAGTGGGCTAGCCCGACTGTTAGTCAGGGAGCTAATGGGCCCTTGCTGAGTTGGCCACGAAGACCCATTCTGTTTCAGGGTCGGTCACACTCACGGGTCAACACCCATCCGATGGCCTCCACGCATGGGGTGCGGAGCCTGGGTAGGACACTGGGTCAACCAGTCTCCCCTGGGAATCAATCCTCTGGCGCTCCTAGACGGTCTGCGCACCGAGCGGCGCAAGCCAATCGATTGTGCTCTCCGACTAACAATCGGGGGAGTCTGGGAACTGTATTGTTTCCTATAGAGCGGGGGTAGTTGTCTACCTTACGGCGACTGCTCTTGAAATGACCATTGGCCATCCGATCCCGGTTCAGAGTCGGGCAAAGGACGCCTTGGTCCGCGATAGATTCGGTTCACTCCGTTTCACCGCTTCGTAAGGGAGAGGACCGCGCAAGCGACCTCGAACTCGGAACCAATCGAGAGACCGGAGAAATCTGGTCAAAATTGGTAGTTAGGGCGCGAGTGCCACCCGCCAGGTTACATACCTGGCTACTCGCGGTAAGGCGTTGGACTCTAACGGGTTGTGGCGTAGCTTGACGGTGGATTGTTATGTCCCAAGTCTTCTACGCTCACTGCACGGTCGATAGAACGAACAATCGTTAAAACGTCCTGCGGTGACGGGTTCGCCCGTTGTGGTTGACAACTCAATATGTTAGTCAGAGTTGGCTAACGGGCCCATGATGAGGTGGCCACGATGACCCATGTGTTCAGGGTCGGTCATACTCACGGGTCAACACCCATCCGATGGCCTCCACGCATGGGGTGCGAACCTGGGTAGGACACTGGGTCAACCAGTCTCCCCTGGGAATCAAACCTCTGGCGCTCCTGGACGGTCTGCGCACCGAGCGGCGCAAGCCAATCGATTGTGCTCTCCGACTAACAGTCGGGGGAGTCTGGGAACTGTATTGTTTCCTATAGAGCGGGGGTGGTTGCCTACCTTACGGCGACTGCTCTTGAAATGACCATTGGCCATCCGATCCCGGTTCAGAATCGGGCAAAGGACGCCTTGGTCCGCGATAGATTCGGCGTACACCGTTTCACCGCTTCGTAAGGGAGAGGACCGCGCAAGCGACCTCGAACTCGGAACCAAACGAGAGACCGGAGAAATCTGGTCACAATTGGAAGCAAGGGCGCGAGTGTCGGCCCGCCAGGTAACATTACTGGCTATCTCGCGGTAAAGGCGTTGGTCTTTTGCGGGTTGTGGCGTAGCTAGACGTCGGATTTGTAATGTCCAAAGTCTTCTACGCTCACTGCACGGTCGATAGAACGATGAATCGTTAAAACTTCCTGCGGTGACGGGTTCGCCCGTTGTGGTTGACATCTCAATATGTTAGTCAGAGTGCACAGTCGATTGGCTCACGCCGCACGGTGCGCAGACCGTCCAGGAGCGCCAGAAGGTTGATTCCTAAGGGAAACTATCCTTAAGGCCAGAGTCCTGCCCGGGCTCGCACTTCATGCGTGGAGGCCACCGGATGGGTGTTGACCCGTGAGTGTGACCAACCCTGAACAGAATGAATCTTCGTGGCCAACGCAGCCAGGGCCCATTAGGTCCCAGCTATGTGATGCAGTAATTACATCCTATATGCCATAATAAAGTAGGGGGGCGGGCATTTTGTTTTAGTTACGCCACTGACGGTACATACATATATAATAATAGATATTATGCCTCATATAATAGATCAGGACACGGCTACATTTTTTATCTTTTTCTCACGTCTTTTGACGTGTTGGCAGTCAGACTTCCAGACGCGCAGTGCAACGACGTTTGACACGCCAGCAACGCTCTTATATACCATTATGCTTCATACGTTATCAAGCATAGCGTAGCGTTTTTATGAAGTCGTGTCTTTTCTAGCCGTTATTACAGTCAGGGAGATCGTTATTTAAAGGGCCCAATTACATATTTTTCCATGTACTTACTAAGAAAGCAATTTAAAAGGTTTATTAATTTAAAACACATACATATTTTCTTGAAGATATGCAAGGTTTAATAAAGTTTGTAAAAGTAGCCCAAGTTATATAAATCGATTGACAGATGAGGCGTAAGTCTTTATCATAAGATGAAGAAGACATAGCTGGCTGATATATATTATTCAATAATATTATTCATTGACGATAATAATATTAATCCATTGTTCTTACTATAACTACGATTTTATGTATCCTAAAACGTCGAATTTGAGATAAATGAAGCGTCAATACGCTTAAATAAAATTGGTAATCTTATATTAAAACCGATAAAACACTAATTTCATACCAGCGTATAAAGAAAATTTGGCCGTCGCGTATCCAGACTTCAGTTTTAGGGGGGGGGAAACATTCGTTGAAACAATGCGCGTGGCACCCACCAAACCTAAATTTGCTCGTATACGTGCCTGACCCTAGGTTATAAATTCTCCCTGACTCAATTTTTCTCGACTTTATTTACTCAAAAAACATTGGAGAGGGGGGGCATGTCCCCTGTGCCCCCCCCCCCCTTCCTGGATACGTCCTTGATCATTGCGTACTGTTTTGAAGATTATTTATTTTTTTAAATTAAATTTACCAAAATGACGTAAGTGAATATAACTCGATAATTTATATTAAATTTTCTATTACTTGGATAGTATTATATTATCTAATAATACATTGAAACGTCCGTAGCACCGTTGAAACACATATAAGTGGGCAGTTACTTTTAGAGATTATCAGTGGTCGAGCAAAAAGAGACAATGAAACGTTGTTTATCACACAACACCTTTAATTGTAGCAGAAAAGAAACACACTCTTACACAATGGCTGTTTGACAGATCTTATTTGTGAATTCGGATTTAGAACAAAGAACAACATGAAAACGAAAAACTAATTCAAATCCAATACTCCCACTAATTATTTGAAGTCTTTCATTCCCAACAGCACGATGTTCCTTTTGAATTTTTGAATTGGCAATGGCTTGGTGGATATATCTGCCAGTTGCTCTTCACTACACACGTAGTCGATCAGAATCGCTTTTGATTCATACAGTTCCCGGATGAAAAGTAGGCGGACTTCAATGTGTTTGGTTCGCTGATGCAACTCAGAATTCTTGATAAGCCGAATTGCGCTTTGGCTGTCGATGTAGAGTGTCGGTGGATTCTTTTGAATGCAACCCATATCACACAGCAGCTGTTGCAGCCACACTGCTTCCTTTGCGCCTTCGCACGCTGCCATGAATTCAACTTCAGTAGTGGAAAGGGCCACTGTCTTCTGTCGATGACTTTTCCATGTGATGATGCCCTCGCCTACAACAAATGCATAGCCGGTGGTTGACTTTCGTGTATCAACATCGCGTGCAAAATCAGCATCGGAATACCCTCTCAACGCTGTCGACAATCCAGAATATTCAATTCCTCGTTCGGCCGTTTCATTCAAATATCGAAGAATACGCTTGACAGCCGAAACATGCGGTGGTTTTGGATCATTCATATAACGGCTAACTTCTCCCACTGCATGTGAAATGTCTGGTCTTGTCACGATTGTAACAAACATCAGCGATCCGATCGCTTGACGATATGGAAGACGACGCTGTCCTCTTCACATAATTTGGTCAATATGACGTTGCTGTCTGCTGGAGTAGAAATACTCTTCGAGTCTTGCATGTTGAATTTCTCTACGACCTTCTTTATGTATGCGTCTTCGTATGATTTTGGTTCCAACACCACGGCCGAATATCCGCTCTCAATCAGACGATCTGGCGGATTCACCCTCTCGCGCAAACCATAACGTTCATTTCTGCACACGTTTTTGTTTCTGCCTTCATCGACATTGTCATCGTTTTCATTTCCTTCAGTCAGTGTGACATCATTTGTATCGAAAAACTCATCATTCGACATGGACGAATAGTTGTCTGCTGTTATTCAAGACTACACGCTGCGGAGTCGAAGCCACAATTATTGGCTGCTCGACAATTTCTTCGTCTTCGATGATGTGATCCAAATGAACATTCTTCTCGTTTATTTTTACATTGCAGCTAACAATAATCTTGTGTTTCCGGATCAAAACAACGGAAATTCTTTGATGTGGACTCGTATCCAACGAGGAACACCTTCTTGGCCTTGGCGTCCCATTTCTTGCGTCCAGTCTGCTTCGGAATCTGCACGAAGCACTCGCTTCCAAAAATTCTCACGTGACCCAACTCTGGCTTCACACCAAACCATTTCTCGTATGATGTTGAATCTGGGCACTTTTTGTTTGACGATCGTTTCAAGATATATACGGCTGTACGTACTGTTTCTGGCCACAGACGCTTGTGCAAACTACTGGAGAGCAACATTGTGCGAGCGCACTCCACCACGGTTCGATTCTCACGCTCCACGCGTCCGTTTTGCTCGGGTGTGTACGGTGCAGTTCGCTCCACTGTTATTCCGGCTTTCGACAGCATCCGCATACATTCATTGTTGACAAATTCAGTGCCATTGTCGAAACGAATGTGCTTCACCGAATTGCCCGTCGTACTGCGAACTAGCGACACTATCGCAATGAGTTTATCACACACCTCAGATTTGCTAGCCAAATTGAATACATACTTGAATCCCGTTGCTTCGTCTTTGATCAGGAGGAAAAATCGAACACCTCCAATGCCCAATTGTTCCATTGGTCCACACAGGTCAGCATGCAAATATTCGCCGCAAACTGCTACCCTCTCTTGTGCTGGTTTGTGCGAAGCACGTTGCATTTTTCCGATATGACAATCCTCACAGAAAAATTTTGCTTCACTCGCCAATTTGATTCCTTCAACCAAATTTTTCTTGCACATGCGTTTAATTGCTTCCACGTTCAGGTGCCCAAATCGATGATACAGTTGCTCAAGCCTGACGGTCGCAGAATTCGCATGCTCATTCGGTCGCTGCCGAAATATCATTCTCAATTGTTTGCTGTCATCTTTTACACCAACAGCATACACAACACCATCAGCATCCATCAATTTGCAGTTATCGCGGGTGATGACCATTTGGAAACCTTTCGATGTAGCGGATGTAGTTGAAAATAAATTTTGCTTCAGCTCAGGAACGTACTGCACATTGTTCAAATGTCGTTGCAGCCACACACCGTTGACCTTGGCTTCGATTAAAATTGTGCCCGTGCCACGAATCGGTATACGATCGTTGTATGCGATTTCGACAAAACGCTCTGCGTCGCACTTTCTATAATTGACAAACTACTCGATGCGTGAAGACATATGTTCAGTGGCACCTGAATCTGTAATCCAAATATCGCTGTAATCTATCGCTGTTCCACCGTTGAGTTTCGCACAAAATGCAACATCGCTGCCGCCCTTCTTGCCATCGGACGATTTTTCAGCACGCTTCGGACATTCTTTCTTCCAATGCCCGAATTCATGACATTTGTTGCACTTCGTTTTTTTTTAACTCCTCGATTGACGATGGCGTCTTATTGCTGGCTTGCTGTTTCTTCGACTTGAACTTCGCACTGAATGCAGCATCCAATTGCACATCATCGGTTTTGCTTATTTGGTCTTCTTCCAGCTGCAAGCGACTGTTCAAACTCTCCAGGGTTCGGCCCTCTTTGATATTGTACCAAACGGTCTTGAAATTACGAAACTTGGGCGTCAAACCACTGATGATGCGCACCATTTTGATGTTATCGGACAATTTTTCGCCTTGGTCTTCAATTTCATATGCCATTCTGTTCACTCTTGATACATATGCAGCAACCGGTTCATCCTCAGCCATTTTTAATGAAAAATACTCCTCATAGAGGCACATGATGCGCACTTCGCTCCGTTTTTCGTACAAACTGGCCAATTTATCTGCAATTTCTTTCGCTGTTTTGTACATCAGAATGTGATTTGCCTGCTCGGAATCCACTGATGAAATCAGGATGGCAATTGCTTTGCCATCGTTTCGCTCGTATTGCTCTTTCACTGTCATGGCCTCATTTGCATCAGGAACTTTTCCTTCCATGACGTCCGTCAGAGCTCGCGACTTCATCACAGCATTAATTTGGAATTTCCACAATTTGTAGTTTGTGCTGTTCAATCTGTGATGGATGACAGAGCCACCGCTCGATTTATCGTCCATCAAATCCATTTTGCTTGTGTAAAAAAGTTCACTACTTATGTACGGCACGGCGGCTCGGCTTAAGAAACAATGAAACGTTGTTTATCACACAACACCTTTAATTGTACCAGAAAAAAAACACACTCTTACACAATGGCTGTTTGACAGATCTTATTTGTGAATTCGGATTTAGAACAAAAAACAACATGAAAACGAAAAACTAATTCAAATCCAATAGTTACCGCAAAAAATATAAAAGTGGAAAAAAACCATAAATGTATTTAGCACTATCAAATAGCCTAATTAAAGTATAAAAATAGCTCCTGTGAAATAAATTATGCTTAATTAAACAACTTTTCTTGGTTTTTATATTCTAAAAGATTCACTGGTTGTTTTGAAATTTAGCCGTAAAATTACTATTTATGGGCCAGACCCATAAATATTTATGGGCCAGACCATATAATATTTATTTTAAGATCTAAAAGCGTAAGTTAAAACGTAAATAAAAAATATACCACTTAAGAAAAAATAGGAATTATTTAGCTAAAATTGCGTTTTATTTGATTACGCCCAAACACTTACTGTATTTTGACAATCAAAAATGATCATTTTGCGTTAAAAAAATATGAAGAATAAAAATGTAATTCTTGACATTTGAAGGGGAAGACGTAGATTTTATTTTTGTATTTATTATTATTATTATTTATTATTTAAGAATTAATTACTATGAAACATTGATTAGCTTATAAAAATAACAGGAACCGAATGGCAAACCATTAACCTTTTGCTTATTTGTTTCTGTCACCCAACTGGGACTAGCCCGTTCTAGGGTGGACAGGACTCCAATATTACAATCAAGATTGCTTGATTGCTTGGTTGCTTACAAATATACAAGTTTTAGTAAAAAGCTAGTTTTAGTAAAATTTTAGTAAAAGCAAGTTTTAGTAAAATTTATCATAAAATTGTTTGATTTCTCTGACATAATCTTTAAAATAACTACGGAATACACCCTTTAATGGATATATCCTTCCTTTTCCACCACACTGGGACAATTTAAATAACTGGAGACTCACAATAAACATCGCCGAATAAGAAGTTAGTTCCAGGTTAATAACCCACACAAGGGAAAGCTAATCGCCGTCTCGCGACGGAGGAATTAATTTATTTATAAGTTTTATCTGAACTTACTATTCCGGTTTTAATCGAAAATGTCACGTTGAGATCAATAAAGAAAAATAAAGAAATCCTATTTCATAACTGAATAAAGTGGAACTGGGAAGAGTATTATTATGTCGTTGACGTCGAGATGTATTAATACAACACTGACGTTTGTACGTGTGTAATATATATTATTAGTATCAGTTTATAAAAGTGAAATATAAAATACTTATATATTTTACTGTGCACATACACTTACAAAATTACAATGAAGTCTTAAACAACTAGACGCCGAAATGTCGTAATATATAATTGATTTGCTCAAAACAAAAACAGCCCAAGTGATTTTTTTGGCGAATATGAGTTATGAATGCAGTTGTTCAATTGTAGGTTATCCATCAACCTAATCCATAAAACAAAGTAACTTCTCACGTGTCTTAAACAAAATTGTATTAAAAAGATTTGACTCAAAACAAAAAGTCTCAGAATGTGCATCATTTAATGTCTGGAAGACATTTTGTTTATCAAAACCCAGAGTTAATGTCAAAAACATGATACTTCCAGGTGAAGATAAAATAATTTACAGGGAACCATTCAGTAAATAAAATAAAATACAAACGGAGCTGCCATGGAATTCACCGACTGGAATCGGGCCCATCATAATACAATTTTTTGACACTTCTGGGGGTGAGAAGTGGATTCCGGACTAACGACTGGCTGTGGTAGGTTTAGGACAGCTGTCTTGCCACATGTGAGCGTCCACCTTACCACCCATTCACTCCCCCTTCGAAGCCATAGAATTTGAGATGCGCAAATCGCGGTTTTAGATAATTTTTTTTAGGAAAGAGATGATTATTTTTCTGAAAAGGCAAAGATCTTTAAAGAGGTGAAATAGACATTTAGCTGGCAGACCGCGAGCGCCAACTTCCATCGCGTGAAGGTGAACAGTGAAGCCGTTACGGGTTACGGCATTTGCGAGATCATGGTATTTATTTAATTTGTACTCTTGTGGTCTTTTGGGATATTTGATTCCCATGGAACAGTTCATTCACATATGAGCGAAAATTAAATGAAATACTTTGATTTTATTAAGTCTGAAGAAAATCAGGAACATGCCACGTCTAAAAGTGACAAGGACGAAGGGAATGAAGCTAGAGGAGAGTAGTTTTAGTATAATGTAGGAAATAAATATAACATTCCTTTAATTAAAAATAAAAAATATAAGCCATTTTGTTTCATTTTAAAATTCTCAAGACAAAAACAGACCATACCATTTATTCACCAACAAAAAAGTACCTATTCCAAAATGTATTTTTAATATTACTGAACAAAATCATATGAGTAAAAGATGAAATAATTTTAAAATATTTAATATTTCATGACGACAGTACATTTTTTTTAAATTGAGATGTTTTTATTAATTTTCTTGAAGTTTGATCAAAGTGACATGGTCTGTTTTTGTTTTAAGCGAATCAATTATAGAAACAGAGTAATCGAAAAATAAAGGTCAAATGAAAGGTCATTTACTTCACATTCTTCAACCTTGATAAATTACTTTTTAAAAAAGTACCTCTTTTTGTTGAATTTTGTATTCCTGTTTAATTATGTTAATTCAACAACAAGGACGTTTTTTTTTCAATTTAATTATATTAGTTTTTTCGTCAAAACAACACAATTACATAAGACAATTATAGTACCTTATAAATAAATATATTGTGCGTAAACAAAAAGGCAATTCGATGTAAACAATTCTAGATAATATAATTATTTCAAGGTTAGTCTAGTGTAAGAAATACGAGTAAATACACCACACGTATCACTATGGCATACAACCATACAAGTAAATGCCGCTCGGAATTTGGATTTTAAATTAAACAACAATTACGATTTTCGATAAATGCATTATAATAATAAGTCTTAAAATAATTTTACGGAAAGGTTAAATTTCGGAACAGAAATTTCTATTGGTAGGGAATTTCTATCATATAATGGAAAATAGTTAAGCTGAAAAATAGTTTGTAAACATATCTACTAAGTATTAAAATATATAAGATTTGATTTGATGGATCATCAAGCTTTATTTCCTTTGATTACCGTTTTTTTTACAAATTTTGAATGCGTATTTTCTATGTATTTGCAGTTTTTAGTTCCCTAGAACCTGATTGGAGAGAAAATTACTATTTGAATAGTTCAATTACGAGTACATACCTAGTTACAAATTATTCAAGGCTATATTTAATTTAGCTTAATTACGTCGTTATTACTATTACGTCGTTATACATATGGAAATTGGTCATTAGGAGATAAACTGGCATGCAGGCATATGCGCGACTTGATCGGCGATGACCACTGGCTACTGTGGAAATGTTACTTCAACCAAATGATAAAAGTTTCTCCGCTTGTTTTCGAAGCACGTCGAAGCACAATGTCGAGAGCAATAGATGTAAAAGGAAGAGTCTTAGCGTAACCCAGGGGTTTCCAATGTGTATGCCAAGGCACCCTAAGACGCCACATAGAGAGATCAGGGGTACTGCGAGGTGCCCATGATCGCCAATTTAATCTGCTAATAAGCAAACGAAAAAAGTGTCTTGGCCACTCATTTAAAACTCGTCCAAACCCCAACTGACGCAGATGGTCGTTTTAAGAGTAGTCGCCGTAAAGTCCGCAACCACCCACACTCTATAGGAAAGAGTACTGCTTCCAGGTCTATTCTATGGTTAGTTTTTGCGGAAATATATCATTACTTTTTTACCAAAAAGTTGTTGGATATCCAAAACTTTCGGATGTAAGAGCACCCATGTATCTTAAAGACCAATTACTAGCAGTGATGAGCCGAATACCGATTTGTATTCGGTTAAAACGGACCTGCAATATTTTGTATATGCGGTATCTGGCGAATATCCGATTTACGAACCAAATATTCGGTTGAGTAAAAATCATATTATTGAACTCAGTACACAAATTGAGATCTACACGATAGATATATTTATCGGTCAACGGTGGTGGACGCAGGAGTAGTGAGTAGTCTTCCTGCCACCACCCAGGATGGCCTGTGTCACCTTCTCTGCCCAGGAGGTTGCATGCAAAAGCAACCCCGCGAGAACCTTAAGAGCAAGAGCTGGGCAGCGAAGTCCACAACACATGGGCCTCTTGCAATAGAGGATGTGCCCACTCACCCGCATCCCTGAACCCCTTTGTATATAAAAAAATACGTGTGGCACTCGGGGACTGCCGCGGTAAAGCTATTGCATAGCATTTTTAACAACTTATGCAATTATAATTATTTATTTACTTTATTTTTTCTGATATCAGATAACTGCGCTCTATCGGAAAACGTTGAAGTTATTCCGAATCATCTGCGTAAGCAAATGATTCGGAATAATTTAAACGTCTTCCGATAGAGCGCCGCGCACGAATTTTTATTCGATAAATCAAAAAAAACGGATTATTAAAAAAATTCGTAGATAAAAAGATAGATAATTAAATTATCTTTAAAATGGTGCAGGTTTCATAATAATACGCCAGATAGTATTTGCGTAGTAGTCGTTTTTGTGTTCGGTTAGACCTAATTTCACAAATTAATTACACTATGTAATATAAACAAAATCTAAAATATTCAAAGCTAAGAATATTAGAAAAATGTTCTTGTTTAACATATATTTTTTTCGAATCGTAAGCAGTACTCGTTTAGACGTAATTATCAGTTTAAAATCATTAATTTTCGTTCGGAAATTTCTTCATTCGGTCGCCGCGCTGGCCTAGGCCCGCGATAAAAGCTATGCAATAGCTTAAAAACTACGTAGTAAAAATATAAAATATGATGCACAGTACATAATTCACAAATACACGATATATCTACACGTCTTTTTTAACATCGTTCAATAATGACAACCATGACCTCACACGACACATTTACTCATTTATAAGCGACTATTGATCTGATGAAAACGAAACAAATACGGAAAACTGCCTCTATTTGCCGCAAATGTACCAAACTGAAATCAGGTCAAGCTAAAGTGGTATTCTAGTCGTACATCCCCTTCAAACGGCCTTTTGCGAATATAATTGGATTGATTATTTAAAATAACAGAACAGTTTACACGAATATGCGATAAAAAATATTAAATCGCCGGTTAAACCGAATAGTTAGTCGGGTACCTTAAAACCCGGATAAACCGAATATTCGGTTCAATTCGGCGAATCTCTAATAATTATTAGACACTCTGGTAGTGAACGGTTTCGTGCAGCTTGGGACACAAGACCTATTTTGTTCTCAGATCGGCTCAACTCACGATTCAGCTCCTATTCAGAAGCCTCCTCGTGCGGAAGGCTACACGCGTATGACTTAGCGTCTCAGGCCTCACAAGCTGGTGGACCGGTTTCTCCTGTGGGATTGCATCCCGGCGCTACTGGACGGTTTGTGCACCGTTCGGCGACGCCAATCGGTTGTGCACTCTGATTAATTGCTGAATGAGTCTGGAGACTATGGAAATATAATATCTCCTAAGCAGCGGGGGTGGATGTTGACCTGTTGTCATGCCACTCTTGAAATGACCTTTGGCCACTCGATCCCGTGTGGCAATACGGACAAAGAACACCCAGGTCCACGATAAATTCAAATTGAATTACCGCTGTAATTACAACAGGTAGAGGCCGCGTAAGCAACTTCGGACCCGTAACCAGTCTGGAGGATGGAGGTATTCTGAAGGTTTACTCCAGACGGAGATATCCTACCAAAAGTGGTAGTTAGGGGCGAGGCTGACCGCTGTGTACCTTCCCGGTGCCTCGCTGTAAGGCGTTGGCCTCTAACGGGCTTGTTGACGGTACTAGGCGGTAGATTGTCTTGTCTCTAAGTCTTCTGTGCTCATCCCACGGCTGAAAGAGTGATCATTATACCAGCCTGGGGTGACGGGTTCGCCCGCTGTAGTCGATACCGCCCTTCTATTAGTAACTCTATTTTGCGTGAGTGTATGTACAGCGCTCGCGTTGGGCCTTCACCCGTATAAATCGCCGGTCGATTTCAGAACTAGGGTTGTCAGATGTTCGGTTTTCTTTCTATTTGTCAAGACAAGAAGAATGGGGCGATTTCTGGGCCGAAATTTTTAAATGTTTAAAAAAGACGTCAACATTCTTTAACTCTCAGTAGTGAAAGTGGTATTCAAAATTTGGCCAACGTATAGAAGTTTAGCTAAATTAATTCACTGTGGTTGAAAATATATTACGTAATCTTTGGGATTTGTACATATACGCTTTTTGTTCTTTTTTGTCTAGAAATTGTTATGAAGTCTTTAACTTTTGGCGATCAAAATGCCAGATCGCCTGCTCATCTGATGTATGATTACTCCATCGCTGGATGTGTGCTTCCCAGAGTTACTGAAGTCAAGGACTTGGGACTTTTTTTCGACCCCAAGTTAAACTTCAAGGAACATATTAGGCAACTATCTACTACTTCTTTCAAGCTTCTGGGGTTTGTGATACGGCAATCCAAGCACTTCAATAATATTCGGGTTATGCGCACGTTGTACAACTCGATTGTTAGAAGTCGCATGGAAACGAATGCAGCTATTTGGAATCCGCATGAAGATACTTATACCCTCATGCTGGAAAAGGTACAGAAGTGTTTTTTGAGATTTTTGTACTTCAAGCAGTAGGTACGGATATTATCCATTTTTGTATCCGACTGCATTTATCACATGCATGGTTGGTTATAATTCTCTCTGTCTCAGAAGAGAAATGCTGACCATGTCCTATGTTTTCAATCTAATTCGTGGTAAAACTGATAACCCTAGCTTACTAGCCAAGGTGGATATTTTCGTACCTAATAATTATCTCCGTGCTCGATCGCATCATCTTTTCGCGGAGCCGTTCTCGCGCACTAACCTTACGAAGTAGAACTTGTTGGCGCATGCTTTGGGGCGCTTAAATGAAATTCACTCGACGGCACCAGATTTCGATATTTTTACCGCCAACCCTCACTTGTTTAAATTGCAAGCTATTAATTATTTATTCTTATATGATAGCTAGTATTATAAGCGTCATTCTATTTGTATAGTTACGGTAGTATCTTTATTAATTTCACTTCTCAATGCCTTGGTTTTACTGTTATGTTGATTAGTAATAAGTAAATAAACAAAATAAATAAATAAAATTAAAAATAAAAAATACGTGTGGCACTCGGGGACTGCCGCGGTAAAGCTATTGCATAGCATTTTTTAACAACTTATGCAATTATAATTATTTATTTATTTTATTTATGCAGTATGAAGAAATTTCTTTCTGATATCAGATAACTGCGCTCTATCGTAAAACGTTGAAATTATTTCGAATCGATTCGGAATAATTTAAACGTCTTCCGATAGAGCGCACGATTTTTTTCGATAAAGCAAAAAAAACGGATATTATTCTTTGACTATTCGAAAAAAATCGTAGATAAAAAGATAGATAATTAAATTATCTTTAAAATGGTGCAGGTTTCATAATAATACGCCAGATAGTATTTGCGTAGTAGTCGTTATTGTGTTCGGTTAGACCTAATTTCACAAATTAATTACACTATGTAATATAAACAAAATCTAAAATATTCAAAGCTAAGAATATTAGGAAAATGTTCTTGTTTAACATATATTTTTTTCGAATCGTAAGCAGTACTCGTTTAGACGTAATTATCAGTTTAAAATAATTAATTTTCGTTAAGAAATTTCTTCATTCGGTCGCCGCCGCTGGCCTAGGCCCGCGATAAAAGCTATGCAATAGCTTAAAAAATAATAAATAATATTTTAGACTTATTGGCGGCGAATAATTTAGAAACATTGATATACAACTCCCATTTATTACAACTGTTATTAACTATCATTAACTATTATAATTCAACTATCATTTAGACATTTATTCCACGCTTATAATGTGCTCTCTGGTATACGGGTTGACCGGGTCAAGAAGAATCCTGGCTGCGCTGGTACGATCTAAGATAATCTACCGACGAAGTCTAGGACAAATGATAAGTAACAACGTCACATTTATGCCGGTATTCTGATGTATTCATTTTATAAAATATCCCACCAAGGCCTTTTCAAGTCGGCATCTCAATAGTCATTATATTTAATCAGCCCATCGAAAAGATACATATTTTGTGTCAATCGTTATCTAAATATGATAACAATGTGAGATAAATCGCTTACTCGACTGCACGTTGAAAAGTATTACCGCTCAAAAATATACATTTATTCGGTCTGGTGCTTTAATACCAAAAAAATAATCATTAATCCTCCGTTTGTATCGATTGTATAAAAAAATATCGTATTATAAGCGTGTATGTCATTTCAAACTTATAATTATTTAATGGATTCTATTATATTTATTATTATCATTATTTAATGGATTTTTAATATTAGATTCCTAATATTAAAAAATCCTAGATGCCTAATGGATTTTGAACCATTAATGGATATTTAATAGGGTGTTTACAATTTTGAGGAGGAGCTCCACGAGTGGCGAAGCGTTCTGTTAATTCGAGCTTCGAGAGCTCAAGAGCAAGCCTGCGATGGAGTCGCTGGCTGGGATAGTCCTGGGTGGCGGTAGTTGTAGTTTGTTCATCGCTGCGGGTGAGCCCGCCATCCCAGGATGTCATAACTGCTGTTGCCGACTTGTCATCCTGGAATGAGTCGTCGAGACTTTGAGACGAAACGATCTACTGATCCAGCTCCGTCACAAGCCCAAAGACACCCTTAAACCGCCAGACACCAGGAAGGAGTACCAAGGGGCCTGTCGCGCCTTGACTACCATATCTGGATGAAATTCTCCGTCTACTAGTCTGGTTTCTGTTCGAAGTCGTTTTCGCGGTACTAGTAAGCGCAGTCTGCAGACCTTTGTCCGCTACTCACTCGGAGTCGGGTCGTTTCTAACGATAGGTGACTTTAAGTCAACTTCTACGTTCATTCTACATAAACATACGTTTCCAGACTCCCCTTCGGTATTTTGCAAGTATCACAACCACCCAAGTGCCGCGCAAGGATCGCCCGAGGCAGTTCCCTCAGCGCAGTTGTAGGTTCACAATCGCCTACAACTGCAGGCGGAACCCACTGAGGGTTTCCTCTTCAAGGAGGCTACCGAATGGGAGTTAAGCCAATAGTTGGGTCGACGAACAACACAAACTCATCAGGTCCTCGCAATCTACGACTGTAGGATACAGCCCAAGGCAGAGTTCACAGCGGTCCTTCCAGGTTAAGTCTATCTTCGAGGAGGCTACCGAATGCTTAGTCGTAAGTTGGACCGACTTTGAAAACACAAACGGGCTATCCGGCCGAAGCCGTAAGGAACGATTAGGTACCCTTCCGTGGAGACAGCTCTTACGGTAGAATACAATACATATAGGATAGAAGGAAAGAGGAGCTGGATCATAAATTAGATGAGCTGAAAGTCAGAGCTTCTGCGGCTATAAAGTATATTTACTGCAGCGGTATTCTGACGTGACGCAAGTGTACTCGCATTCTTCAGACCAAGCCTGGTTACGTCAGTCACTTGCGGGCGCAAGACAGGGCGGAGCAGAGAGGCGCCGCTAACCGAACCATGAAACAATGTGGACGCTGTAGCCGAAACCGGCTAAGAGGATATCCTCATCATCTAAATTTATAGAAAGACTAATGAAACGACCTTCATCCATCGTCGCACATATAATGAATATTTTATTCGTTTTTCGGAAGACGGAAAATAATTTTAAAATTATTATTACATTAAAAAAAGTTAATTATGTATTTTTCCATTTTAAAAATAATTAGTACAGCCACTTCAACCAACCGAAACCTCTGTCGGGAGTTAAGAGTAGAATACGTTGTAAGGAGCGCTACGTCAATGTATAAATAGAAATTAAAGGCCAACGTCCCCAAAGTGTATTCCGTCCATCGACGTAAATGATCACTTGAATTTGGACTTCTGCCAGAAGACCTCTTTACGAGAATGCCAGAATAAGAATGCTGGGGACGTTTCATCTACTACTTTCAGTGGCAAAGATTATGTAGATATACATCGTGAGTTTTTAGTTACCGACATCCTTAAAGGAGGTGAATCAGTAAGAGCACTTTTGATATATTTATTTGAGAAAAATAATTTAAAAAAAAAAATTAAGCTATTGCATAGCTTTTATCGCGGGCCTAGAGGCCAGCGCGGCGACCGAATGAAGAAATTTCTTAACGAAAATTAATGATTTTAAACTGATAATTACGTCTAAACGAGTACTGCTTACGATTCGAAAAAAAAAATGTTGAACAAAAACATTTTCCTAATATTCTTAGCTTTGAATATTTTAGATTTTGTTTATATTACATAGTGTAATTAATTTGTGAAATTAGGTCTAACCGAATACAAAAACGACTACTACGCAAATACTATCTGGCGTATTATTATGAAACTTGCACCATTTTAAAGATAATTTAATTATCTATCTTTTTATCTACGATTTTTTTCGAATAATCCGCTTTTTTTGCTTTATCGAATAAAAAATTCGTGCCCGGCGCTCTATCGGAAGACGTTTAAATTATTCCGATTCATTTGCTACCGCAGCC
This sequence comes from Micropterix aruncella, assembly GCA_944548615.1. Taxonomy (NCBI): domain Eukaryota; kingdom Metazoa; phylum Arthropoda; class Insecta; order Lepidoptera; family Micropterigidae; genus Micropterix; species Micropterix aruncella. Next base: position 9,179,822 of record OX155980.1, read on the forward strand.
GCAAATGATTCGGAATAATTTCAACGTTTTCTGATAGAGCGCAGTTATCTGATATTAGAAAAAATAAAATAAATAAATAATTATAATTGCATAAGTTGTTAAAAATGCTATGCAATAGCTTTACCGCGGCAGTCCCCGAGTGCCACACGTATTATTTTTTTTTAAATAGTATAAAAAGAATTGAGCATGATGCGCTATTTAACGGCAGGTAAAATATTGCTATTATTGTTTATTAGCGACATTTTACCTACCGCTAGATCGCGCAGCGCGCTCAACGCTTCTCAATCTTTTTTCAATGAATATACATAATTTACAAATTTGTCAAAAAAAAATAATAATTAAAATAATCTGAAGTTGCTTACTCTCTCGTACTGATTCACCCCTTTCAATGATGCCGGTAACTATAAACGCATCTAGTATAGAGGTAGACACTCCTAATATTTCCTATAAGAAACCATCTTGTGACATCTATACAGTTACGTATTCTGTTCAAAGAGTATGAAACCTTTTTTTGTCGTAACCAAATGGAGCATGTGCGTCAGTGTATGGAGATGTATAAGAAACATTCAGATGCGTGATTCTTTTGGTATTCAGGGACGATGCCACGAGCATCTATCGTCTAAAGGAGAGCTGGCTGGAAACGATATCTCCAACATCATCTCCAACAACATTGAAAAAAATATTGGATCAATTCTTACATTACCATTTTGTTATTACGGTTTTATACAGAATAACGATGTTTCAATCGTAATTTTGTTGAATTATAAGGAATTTTGACGAAACCCCATTACTCGATTATATGTGTCAACATTTTCCGTACGGTTAATACGGAAATAAGAGTATACTGTAGTTTCAACGTGAGTCATATGTGCGATTATATCTGTACGTATCCTACTACATGCTGTCATGTTAGAAGCGAAATCCCAAGGTAACGACGTAATGAAATAACATTATGTTATCACATTACCTACGGCACGGTAACTACCGTCACGCCGACACCGTTACGCGTCATGTTAATTCATACGTATCGACAAAGTCCGGGTTATAAACGTAATCCTTGTTGAAACAGCTGTGTAAACCGAATAAATAAAAGGCCGTTCCATCCACCGGTTAGATCTGGGACAGTCAAGGGGTCATACTGATTGAATACCTTGATCATGGGTTAATATACCGAGGGCTGTATATGCTGAACAAATAAAAAAAACCTACACGAAATACGTGAAAAATGACCAGGCAAACTCGCTTAAACTGTTTCGTTTCACAAAGATAACGCCCCAGCACACAAGTCCAGAGTTGCGATGGCTGTCATTCAAGCAGCTGGTTTAAAAGCTCTACAACATCCTCCATACTCACCGGGACTTTATCCCTAGTGATTTCTATCTATTTTCGATTTTAAAGAAACATAGAGCGGTGGCAAATTTGAAGATGATGACGCGGTAGTAGTCTAAGAGGTGAAGGATGTTTTAAGTGATGTGGATGAAGAGTTTTTTAAGAAAAAAAAATGTGATTTGAAAAAAAGATATATAAAGTGTATAAATAACAGGTGACTATGTCGAAAAATAAAAGAACATTCAATAAAAGCTAACTTCATCGTACTCATTATTATTTTTTATTGAACACCGTAGTATGCTAGAGCGTATTTTACCACAATTTACTAATCGATATCGTTTATTTTCCTCTTTTTATGTTACTTACTTCAAGGTGAGCAGCCTACTCAGCGGATTGTCCTGTACAACACGGATGTCCTAGGCTTTTATATAAGAATGGACCTACTTAAGGCACTCTTGCATAATACTATAAAAATAGACGTAGGTACTTAAGTCACTCTTACATAATAGTATTTACATAAAATGATCACCCACTGAATTACTAAATAGTTTCGTTAGCATTAGCAAACCATATCAATGATTGTTAAAAAACCAAACCCTTTTTTTCTCAGAATACGTATTTGTTCTTGTCTATTCATTTCAATTCAATTTAATTTAGATTTGTTCCAGTAAGTAGGCTTACCTACACTTGGATGCGTCATTGCGTCTTAAATTTTAAGTAATGTAATTAATTAAGGAATATTATATTAACTATCGTGATAGTTGTGACAATATAAATTAATTTTAGTAATTTATAATCGGTTTGAAAGTTATAAATTAATGGAAAAAAATCTTGCTGGATATTGCTGATCAAATGTTAATGTGAGTACAATATCTGTAGCCATAGTTATAAAGGCAAAAAAAAATACGTGTGGCACTCGGGGACTGCCGCGGTAAAGCATATTGCATAGCATTTTTAACAACTTACGCAATTATAATTATTTATTTATTTTATTTTTTCTGATATCAGATAACTGCGCTCTATCGGAAAACGTTGAAATTATTCCGAATCATTCGCGGCTGCGGAAGCAAATGATTCGAAATAATTTAAACGTCTTCCGATAGAGCGCCGCGCACGAATTTTTTATTCGATAAAGCAAAAAAACCGGATTATTCGAAAAAAAACGTAGATAAAAAGATAGATAATTAATTTATCTTTAAAATGGTGCAGGTTTCAAATTAATACGCCAGATAGTATTTGCGTAGTAGTCGTTTTTGTGTTCGGTTAGACCTAATTTCACAAATTAATTACACTATGTAATATAAACAAAATCTAAAATATTCAAAGCTAAGAATATTAGGAAAATGTTCTTGTTTAACATATATTTTTTTCGAATAGTGAGCAGTACTCGTTTAGACGTAATTATCAGTTTAATATCATTAATTTTCGTTAAGAAATTTCTTCATTCGGTCGCCGCGCTGGCCTAGGCCCGCGATAAAAGCTATGCAATAGCTTAATAATGCTCAAAAAATAAGTTTAGAACAATCCGTCAGCCACTGGAACAACACGCCAGGTTTGAATCATTCCAAAGCGCTGATTAAGGCTTACTAACTGCCCATGAGGCATTATCGCTAAATAGGAACAATCTACGCATACTGGTGTGGGCGCTCACGAGGCATTGTGGCCTAAACAAGCACATGTACAACCTGAAGCTCCGGGACACGAAAATGTGTCCCGGAGCTTCAGGTTGAAGTAAAAGTACGTAAAAGATACGCCCACTTGGGTGGTCATTACCTCAAACCTGAGGAGGTAAAACAATCTGACACGAGGCTTAGCGCAAAACTATAGTAGGTGGCGAACACAATAGATCAGCAATGGTCGCTGTGTTACTAGGCTTATAAAGAAGCCTCACTCAACAAATAATAAATAAAAAAATACGTGTGGCACTCGGGGACTGCCACGGTAAAGCTATTGCATAGCATTTTTAACAACTTATGCAATTATAATTATTTATTTATTTTATTTTTTCTGATATCAGATAACTGCGCTCTATCGGAAAACGTTGAAATTATTCCGTATCATTTGCGGCTGCGGAAACAAATGATTCGGAATAATTTAAACGTCTTACGATAGAGCGCCGCGCACGATTTTTTTATTCGATAAAGCAAAAAAAAGGGATTATTCGAAAAAAATCGTATTACTAGGAAAATGTTCTTGTTTAACATATATTTTTTTCGAATCGTAAGCAGTACTCGTTTAGACGTAATTATCAGTTTAAAATCATTAATTTTCGTTAAGAAATTTCTTCATTCGGTCGCCGCGCTGGGCTAGTAGGCCCGCGATAAAAGCTATGCAATAGCTTAAAAAGAAAAATAAGCAGACAGTGTTTGTTGAAGATATTAGCAATAAAATAAGAATCATTATCAAAATAAATTCATCTATCATTACGGGTGTTAAATAGAGAAAAAAAATACGTGTGGCACTCGGGGACTGCCACGGTAAAGCTATTGCATAGCATTTTTAACAACTTATGCAATTATATTTATTTATTTATTTTATTTTTTCTGATATCAGATAACTGCGCTCTATCGGAAAACGTTGAAATTATTCCGAATCATTTGCGGCTGCGGAATCAAATGATTCGGAATAATTTAAACGTCTTTCGATAGAGCGCCGCGCACTAATTTTTTATTCGATAAAGCAAAAAAAACGGATATTATTCGAAAAAACTACTATTCGAAAAAATTCGTAGATAAAAAAATATATAATTAAATTATCTTTAAAATGGTGCAGGTTTCATAATAATACGCCAGATATTATTTGCAAAGTAGTCGTTTTAGTGTTCGGTTAGACCTAATTTCACAAATTAATTACACTATGTAATATAAACAAAATCTAAAATATTCAAAGCTAAGAATATTAGGAAAATGTTCTTGTTAAGCTATTGCATAGCTTTTATCGCGGGCCTAGGCCAGCGCGGCGACCGAATGAAGAAATTTCTTAACGAAAGTTGATGATTTTAAACTGATAATTACGTCTAAACGAGTACTGCTTACGATTCGAAAAAAATATATGTTAAACAAGAACATTTTCCTAATATTCTTAGCTTTGAATATTTTAGATTTTGTTTATATTACATAGTGTAATTAATTTGTGAAATTAGGTCTAACCGAACACAAAAACGACTACTACGCAAATACTATCTGGCGTATTATTATGAAACCTGCACCATTTTAAAGATAATTTAATTATCTATCTTTTTATCTACGAATTTTTTCGAATAATTCGGTTTTTTTGCTTTATTGAATAAAAAATTCGTGCGCGGCGCTCTATCGAAAGACGTTTAAATTATTCCGAATCATTTGCTTCCGCAGCCACAAACGATTCGGAATAATTTCAACGTTTTCCGATAGAGCGCAGTTATCTGATATCAGAAAAAATAAAATAAATAAATAATTATAATTGCATAAGTTGTTAAAAATGCTATGCAATAGCTTTACCGTGGCAGTCCCCGAGTGCCACACGTATTTTTTCTTGTTTAACATATTTTTTTTCGAATCGTAAGCAGTACTCGTTTAGACGTAATTATCAGTTTAAAATCATTAATATTCGTTAAGAAATTTCTTCATTCGGTCGCCGCGCTAGCCTAGCCCGCGATAAAAGCTATGCAATATAATATGATAGTCACAATCGTATACTGAAAATATCCAAATTTAAATTAATTGTCAAATCCAGCAATATAGCCGTCGTCAATAAAAATAAAAATTACGCTCTTTTGCAAAGTTGTCTATGGATTTATCTATTGGTTGAGCATGGCTCCTTTTTTGAAGGCGAGGTCCACTGTTCATAGAAATACTAGTTTTAGTTTACACCCGAATTTAAACGTAAAATAACGAAAACGTTCGCGAAAGCCGCTTACGCGCCTCGAATCAAATAAAAATTGCTAAATTGACAGGGTTCTTTAATTGATATTTTAGACTTACATCAGTGACAATAGTCAACTCCTTGTCGGTATAGACCCAGTCGTGGCATTCGACCAGGTCATCTGTGAAACTGTCCGCCAGGCACTCGGTCGTATTGTACCTGGCCTGGTACATGGAGCATTGCGCAGGTTTGAAAGGCTGGTTGGACGAGAGGCCAGGATCCGGTGGAACTATTAGCGATACCCATGGTTCGTTGAAATTGGCTGCATCACCTTCTTTGTCGCAGCCTGGAATACGGCACCTGAGGAAGAAAAAGAAACAGTCTTCAAAGCTTATTCAAAATCATCAATAATAAACACACAATTTTGGCAAGAACGAAACAACACGAATAATATTACGGTTTTCCTGTGGACCGAGAAAATCTTCTTGATTTTCTTTTGTTTTATTTCAGATGCCAAATAAATACAATAGAAATACGGATAGAGGCATGGCTAGCCGAGAAACATACGAGCTTGCCGCTGAAGAAATTACTCTACGCAATAGAAATTTACGCGATAAGACCAGCTATGATTTGAACTATACTGCTATATATTTTGTAAAAATAAATAATACTGATTCAAAATTGAGGCATAGATTAAACAATATTGAAGTATTAGGTACGTACATTTTGTACGTACGTACAGAATACAATATTGAAGTATTAGGTACGTACGTATTGAAGTATTAACATTCATTATTTCTTTATTTAGTACCAATTCCGAGGCGTTTCAACTCTCCTAGGTACTAGGAGACTTGAAACCAAACGACTCGCTGTGCTTAAGTACATTTTCACAGATTTTATAATGCCTGGAGCTATTTCTAATACAAAAACGATTAGTAGATAAGAAATCTAATATTTAATATTCATTTCATGCCAGTCTACCTTTTTAATTGCGAGATATGTGGTGATATATAAGAATTATTTTAACTCTCCTAGGGCTCTCCTACTAACTTCTTTCAAAGTATTATATTTCCGATCATTTCGGCATGAATAGATAGAGTACAAAGGAAATGGAAATTAGGTGATGTGACGTCAATGTAACTTTGTTGATATTAAAAAAATAGCATTCACATGGTTTCTTAGTAATGATAAAAAGTTTTATTATAAATATCATTGTTGTGTCGGATTGAATTAATAATGTTCAAAGAATCATTGAATTAAAATTAGCCATAAGAATTATGTATAATGGATAAACCAAACTATGAAAATAAAAAAAAACGCAAGGCATAAACTATAAATCAAATAAATCGCGAAGCATACAGGAAGAGTATCAAAGTTAATGATTTTTGCAGATCGGGATATTCATTTAATGGTGACCTTGAGCATTTGTAACGACTACATGCAACCGGACAAGGTTATGGGCAGATCCCATTGTGGTAATTTTTTAAGGGCTCTCTAGACGATCAAGCATGCTTGTCAAGCATCGCGTCGCGGGCTGGGAGGGGATCGTAAACCGCAGGAAATTGCAAATATTTTATTTAATTTTTACTAAAAATGCCTAATTTTGTAGTTTTATACCAGGGAGTCACGTCTTTCATCAATCAATTACGTCTAATTAACGGGGCTCCCTGGTATAAACTACAAAATTGGGTATTTTTGGTAAATATTAAAAAATATATATTTGCATAGTTCCTGCGGTTTACGATCACTTCCCAGCCCGCGACGCGATCTTGACAAGCATGTTTGATCGTCTAGAGAGCCCCTAAAATCTGTAAAAACGGTGGCTCACAGTGGTAGACTCCTTAAACGTATACAGGAACTAAAATAATTATTTACGCTAAAAAGAGAACACCTGTACATCTGTAAGTAGATTTTGAGAACGTCGCCGAACGTTGCCAGTAGAAATGTGGGTCGGCGCAGTGAATGATTTCATAGGTTTTAAACACCGAAAATGTCAACAGGCAATCTATTTATCTTTTTTAAGCACCCACGCGCATCTTTTGTTAGAGAACGAAACGAAAATAGTTTGCTAATAAGTGGGTAATTATGGAAAAATACTAATATAGCGTAGGTTTATAGAGTAGGTTACTCATGAACCCCTAATTATCCTGACAAAACTTCGTCTCGATCCACATAGTAAAACTCGAGTTTGCGTGTCGAAAGAAAACATTCACACTGCTTTTCGTATAGGATTGCGTGACAAACCGTTCTCAGGGATATTGTAATGGATTTCCAGTTTGTAAAATAAGAATTATTGCCCTCATGATTGCTTATACCTAATAATAACATACTACCTACCTACTCTATAAAATCAAATAAAATTATTTCAATATTGTCATAAAATCCGGATCGGACACGTGGCCAGACATTACAAGCATATTATTATGTATTACACAATTCGCAACCGCAGCATCGATTCACGCATGCATAGTCAATATCGCAAGGCTAAGGGCGTATGCAGAAAAAAAACATTGTAAATAATTACTAACTGTACCCGGCCACACGTTGCTGTGGCTCAGCATATGTGTTTTTCAAAAAGACACGTTTTTACCTGTCACAGGTGTGACATAGGGGGGAGTCCCCTAATGCCGGACGGCACCTAACGTCGGACATTAATAGTATCTCGACAAGTCGCGGCGCGATCGATACAAAGACGTAGGAAAATGAAAAGCGTACGCTTCCCCTCACCCTTTCAAACCGTCTTTGTATCGCTCACGCCGCTACTTGTCGAGAAACTATTAGTATCCGACGCTAGGTGCCGTTCGGCGTTAGGGGACTTCACCCTATATATAAAAAAAAAAATACGTGTGGCACTCGGAGACTGCCGCGGTAAAGCTATTGCATAGCATTTTTAACAACTCATGCAATTATAATTATTTGTTTATTTTTCTTATTTTATTTTTTCTGATACTGCGCTCTATCGGAAAACGTTGAAATTATTCCGAATCGTTTGCAGCTGCGGTAGCAAATAATTCGGAATAATTTAAACGTCTTCCGATAGAGGGCCGCGCACGAATTTTTTATTCGATAAAGCAAAAAAAACGGATTATTCGAAAAAATTCGTAGATAAAAAGATAGATAATTAAATTATCTTTAAAATGGTGCAGGTTTCATAATAATACGCCAGATAGTATTTGCGTAGTAGTCGTTTTTGTGTTCGGTTAGACCTAATTTCACAAATTAATTACACTATGTAATATAAACAAAATGTAAAATATTCAAAGCTAAGAATATTAGGAAAATGTTCTTGTTTAACATATATTTTTTTCGAATCGTAATTAGGACTAGTTTAGACGTAATTATCAGTTTAAAATCATTAATTTTCGTTAAGAAATTTCTTCATTCGGTCGCCGCGCTGGCCTAGGCCCGCGATAAAAAAAACGTTGTGTCAAAATTTAAGTCAATCGACCGACTTCTTTCGAGTTTTGCGAGCACAAACATAATTTTGTTTTTTTTATATATAAGATAAAATAAAGAAGAACATAATTATAAATATTCATTTTTATAACGAACACAGTTGTCCAAAGCGGATTGACGTCAGTGATCTTCAGCTGTCGTATTGCGGGTAGGCGGTATACTACCGGGATTGCTAAACATATTATAGCGGTGGGACGCGGGCGCTCGAATTTTGAATCTTACATTGTTAAACAACCGTGATAGTCTTCGATTTAAAATAGTACTAAATTGGTAACAACAAGTAACGAATAGTCGACTCAAGATATTTTTACGATGCGTTAAAAAAGTGATAATCAAACACTTTGGAACTATATAAAAATAAATACTAGCAGGCACAGCTAATACATCTTTTGCTATGTTATATAAAAACAAAAACTGTTTTCTTTCGTTTCTTTTAAAATAAGTTATTTGTTTGCGTCTTATCGAAACGTGTCGGCGAAAATGGAAAAAACGGAATTTCGCTAGGTTTTGCTTGACAAGATTCAAGTACGGAGTGAATATTTCAAGACTTACGATGTAAAATAAGGGTTGATGCTCTATATTCTACGGTTTCATGGTCAGTAGGTACTGAGCTTACGCATGGGAGAACTTTAACTAACGATAACCCTCGCTCGGGTCGTCCAAAGACGGACTGTCACTAAAGAAATGGTTAAAAAAGTAAAAATGAATGCTGGTCGGACTGTCGTGTCATAGTTCGTTTTATTGCTAAAAAAGCGAAAATTTCGATAGTTAGTGCGCATAGCATTTTACGTGATCGTTTAGGGATGTTTAATTTATCCGTACGCTGAGTACCTAGAATTCTTATGGACGCGCAAAAACAAGTAGACTGATGATTTCACAACGCTATTTGCATGTTTTACAACAGGATCCTGGCTGTTTTTTGGCTCGATTCATAACTGACGAAACATAGCTTCACCATTATGATCCTGAAACAAAACATTTGTCTATGACCTGGAAACGACCGTCATCTCTAACTCCTAAAAAATTGAGGCACCTTCCTTCAGCTGTTAAGATCATGGGCTCTCTTTTCTGATACAGTCAAGGGGTGGTGATCGTGAAGTTATTAAGGAAAGTTTGAATAAAAGTAGTTCATGCGGGGTTGTATAGCTGAACAAAAAAAAAACAAAAAAATACGTGAAAAATGAAGAGGCAAGCTCGCTAACATTGTTTTGTTTCACCGAGATAACGCCCCAGCTCACAAGTCCAGAGTTGAGAAGGCTGCCATTCAAGAAGGAGATGCCGTCCAGTTTTAAAGCTATTACCATGAAAATCGGAATAGTAATAAAACTAGCTTGCTCGCACCTAGCTCAAGAGTTAGAGCAATTATCTCCTTAGTATTAGGAAGGACCAAAAAGGGGATGATATTTATTGAAAGGGGTCATTCTGCTGATGGCAAAACACGATTTCAAAATACAAAAGAAACGTTGATCTCACGCGATTGGAAAGTAAGTATATATTTGAGTAAATGTAAAAATAATTAGACATATCTTGATGATTTGTTTTTTTTTAATTCTTGTCAAATTAAACATTTTCAATCGCTATTTTTTGAATAAAATATCTCAAACTTATAGAAAAGTGTAACTCATATACTTACGTAAAATATACGTTCGTTGATTACTTAAATATATCAACGAACTACCAAATCTTCATTTCTATTCAATATGTGTGAAAATGTTTCATAGCAAGAGCCCCTTTTCGAAAGGTCGAAGACCTCCGCGCGCCAGTAAAACTCGCACTTGACCGGTTTTATTTCTAATTGCCTACTACAAATAAATTAGGAAACATACCTGTAATCGGGGATTCCAGCTGTGAAAACATATGAGAGACTATTCGCGGCGCCGAAGAACACAGGAAGACAAAGCAGGGCGTAGTTTGTGAGCTGGAAGCGACCAAGCTCCCCGATCTCATCGAGAACCGCGTCAAAATCCATGTAAATCGGAAGAAATCGACGCTTATAAATGCGACATTCTTAACCGATTGCGCGATGGCGTACGCAGTTTAACTGTATCTGAAACAAAAATAACAGAAGCGAAATTAAGGGATGATAATGGTTTCTCTCTCGGGTGTTTCGTTAAATTGTAAGGTTTCGATTTATTTGGAAAGTAGCTATTCTTCAATGTTCTGTGACTACAATTTATATATAAATACGAGAATTTGTATTTAATTAATAATGTTAATGATTTTTTTTTTCAATTACCTACTATACAATTACCTAAAATATTGTTAAGTAGGAATATACTTTCTATAAGTAATGTAATCGAAATTAAACTTTTATTTATCACATTTCAAATAGCCTGCTTAAAATCCATCGATATTGATAACCAAACGTAACCAAAGATATCGCGCATGTAATGTTTGTGCTACTGCAAAAATAGGCAGAAGAAAACCTACATTAGATTGTTTGAAATAGAAAGAGAAAAACTTCCCAGGTGGTCGCCGGAAACAAAAAAGTTGGAATTCCATTAATAGGGTCAGGGCCACAAATGTCTCACTTTAATATTATAATTATTCGAAAAATTAAGAGAGGGCCGCAAATGTATCGGGGCCGCTAATGTACGGGGCCGCAACTGTCCCGAGACGGTGCAGATAGATACTGTCAACATGATCTATAGACACAATACTCAAAATTTTCCTGTTTTAAAAAACTCTTAATGCAGGAAATAGAACGATTCAGAAAAATACGCACCTCGATACTGTTGAATATTTATGTCACAATATTTGTTATCACACAATACAGCTATCGATTTATTTGGATTTAATTTGCTGGCATGAGAAGCGCTTGTGAACAGCCGGCGCGGCAGATCGGATAAATGCGAATGACATAGAGAATGAAACAGTTTATACAATTTATAGAAAACGGTTGGCGGTGCGGCCATATGAATAGGAGAGGAGTTTGGGATTTCTATGAAAAGTTCCATTTCAGAAAATACTGTATGGTGGTCGCTACCGACCAGTTAGTACTAAATGTGGATCTTATTTGTTATTGACGATTATGTCAATGAAATCACACGGCTACCCGTACTTAGTTCTAATTGTAAGGCAATTGTGGCTTACTCGCAATTGTACATTACATTACATTCGTATCCAATTGGCGAATATACCGCTCTTGGACGTATTACAATATGCTATAGGTTAGTAAATACAAGCTACTGTAAGTAACCGGTAGTTATTACAGGCTTTTTCCATTATACTAGTTTGAGTATATTACTTATTTTAAAGACAAATAGAAAACTTAATTAATTTAGTAATAGCATAATTCCTGAATAAAATAATTAAAAATATTCGTGAATTGTTCGAATCAGATCATATGAACAATCGAAAGGTTAATAAAAACAATAACTAAAATGATTATAAGAAAAAAGATCCAAATAAAACTCAAAAATAATCGAATACTCTAAAAACGTCAAAAATTTATCTAAAAATTATAAAATCAATACTTATTTACTTTTATACATGCTGTTTTCAATAACTGTTGCTTTATCTTTACTAATATTATAAAGAGGTAATAAATGTAAGTTTGTAAGTTTGTATGTAGGGGGTAATCTCCTAAACTACTAATCCGATTTTAAAAATTCGTTCACTAATGGAAAACTAAATTATCGAGTATAAGCTATATTTTATTGTGATAAATATTAGTTTTCAATACGAAATCACGTTATTTGTAAATCGAGTCGGAGGAAATGTGCTGGTGATGTGCTTTATCGGCGCGTGCGCTGACGAAACGGTTTGGTATTTTTGAAAACTATGTACAACAAAAACATCGGCCTCAAAGAGATCTAAAAAAAAATCCGCGACAGCATATATCCAACTTTTATATTTGAGCTACAATAACTGCTTTATGACTCAAAAAAATAAGAAAAAAAGTAGTTGAAGTTTGTTGAAGACATTAGCAGTAAAATATCCTTATCAAAATAAATTAATCCATCATCACGGGTGTTAAATGGAGATAAAATTATCCATGTACTGTAATTTTTTAGGTGCAATAGTTTTAGAGTATCATGAAATAAGTAACGCGGGCAAGCACCTCGAAATACCTAGCCGGGGCTGCGCAGCGGCGACTAGCCCAACAAGGTCAGCGTTCAGCAGAAGCCGGCGGGTGGCGAAGAACAAAAGGGAACAGGACGTCTTTTACTATATATCTAAAGGTAGCGTCTAAAAAGGCAAACATACGCCACCCTACTGAAATTAGCAACTCGATTCGAAACTTTACGCGAAGCGAAGCCGCGGGCAACAGCTAGTCTAATATAAAAATAATAGCCAGTCAATACATCAATGAATTAAATAAAACTATCATTTTCGATGGGCACAATTTTTTTAAATTATTTTTTTTTTATTTTACCTCCGCCAGGTTGTTAATAGTGGCAGGTAGTTGATTATAGAATTTAATGCTAAAGTAGCATTTATGTACTTTAGCCAGTCTTACAGTTCATGTAAGTAGCAGAAGTGCGAGCCTGGATAGGACTCTGTTCCTGCGGGCCAGTTTCCCTGGGAATAGTCCTTCGGGAGCTCCTGGCTGTGCATTCCGACTGATAATTGGGGGAGTATGGAAACGGCTTTGTTTGGTGGTGGTTGTTAACCTTATGGCAGCCGCTCTTGAAACGACCAATCTGCTACCCGATACCGGATGAACATTCAGTAGTCACCGCGATATATTCAGTAGACACTGTATCACCGCTACGTACTGAAACCCGTAACCAGACGGGAGTGAGGAGAAATCTGAGCGAAACTGGTAGTAAGAGTGCGAGGCTGCCCGCTGGGTGCAAACCCAGAGTCTCGCGGTAAGGCATTGGCTTCTTACTGACGAGTAGCGTAACTAGACAGTAATCTTCTACGCTCACCTCAAGGGATAGAACGATTAATATCGTTAAAACTTCCTGGGGTGATGAGTTCACCCGTTGTAATTGACACATCCAAGTCCATTTACGTACTTATATATCTTTACAACCAGGTCCCCTGGGAGACTAGTAGCAGAACCCATGATAGACGGAAGCCGGATACATAAGCCATAGCAGCCTCATTATGTGCCGATTATTTTCTTTCTGCTAACTGCTAAAGCCGTGCATGTATATATTACATACTTAACTGACAAATATTCCATTCCGCAGCCCCTGAAAACGGGGTCGTCGACTATTCCTAGTATGTTTGTTAAGTCGGCAGTGCATAAACAGCAAACCCACAGTGTTCCTCAAGGTGGGAGCTAATGGGTCCAGTTGCAGTTTGGCCACTAAGACCCAGTTATATAGGGTCGGTCAAACGCAACGGTCAACACCCATCCGGCGGCCTCCACGCAGAAGGGACAGCCAGGGTAGGATGCTGGCCTGCGGGCCAGTCTCCCCTAGGAATCAACCTTCGAGCACTCCTGGACGGTTTGCGCACGGTGCGGCGTCAGCCAATCGATTGTGCATTTCGACTAACTGCCGGGGGAGACTGGAAATAGTAATGTTTGCTATAGTGCGGAGGTAGTTGTTAACCTTATGGCAACTGCTCTTTAAACAACCATTCGGCCACCCGATCCCGAGTGAATAAGCCAGGCAAAGGATGCCGTGGTTCGTGATAGATTTTGTAGACACCGTATCACCGCTTCAGCCTCACTCCCTGACTACCAGTTTGGAAGGGTATCTCCGTCTGGAATTAGCCATCAGTATACCTCCTACCTCCTAACTGGTTACAGGATTGGGTTTGCACTCAAAGGGCGGCCTCGCGCTCTTACTACCAGTTTCGCTCAGATTTCTCCTCACTCCCGACTGGTTACGAGTTCGAGGTCGCTTGCGCGGTCCTCTCCCTTACGAAACGGTGAAACGGTGTATACCGAATCTATCGTGGACCACGGCATCTTTTGCCCGGCTGTTTACCCAGGATCGGGTAACCGATGGTCGTTTCAAGAGCAGTCGCCGTAAGGTCCGCAACCACCCTTGCTCTATTGGAAACAGTACTGCTTCCAGACTCCCCCGACTGTTAGTCAGAGTGCGTAATCGATTGTCTTACGCCGCACGGTGCGCAGATCCTCCAGGAGAGCCAGAAGGTTGATTCCTAGGGGAAACTAGCCCTAAGGCCAGAGTCAGGTTTTATACGCTGTATAAATTTGTATAATATTAAAATATATATAAAGAAACGTTGTAGAAAACAGTATAATATTTTTATATTTGATAAGGTTTGTAAAGAAATCCGTTTATAGGGTGATGTTTTCTTTTGAAATAAAAATAGTAAAAGCTACTTCATTTCATTTCATTTTAAATAAAAGTAGCTTTTACTATTTTTATTTAAAATGAAAACATCATCATATAAACGGATTTCTGTACAAACCTTATCAAATATAAAAATATTATACTGTTTTTTACAATTTTTCTTTATATTTTTTTTAATATTATACAACTTTATACAGGTTTACCCTATTTTGATAACATTATACAATCTTTAGTATAAACTTCTCTGCCAGAAATTAAGATTGAAGTTTCTTCTTATTGAGCATATTGGAGGATTTTTAAGCTATTGGATAGCTTTTATCGATCGATGGAATATCGATAGATAAATTAATTACACTATGTAATATAAACAAAATCTAAAATATTCACAGCTAAGAATATTAGGAAAATGTTCTTGTTTAACATATATTTTTTTCGAATCGTAAGCAGTACTCGTTTAGACGTAATTATCAGTTTAAAATCATTATTTTCGTTAAAAAATTTCTTCATTCGGTCGCCGCGCTGGCCTAGGCCCGCGATAAAAGCTATGCAATAGCTTAATAATTATAATTGCATAAGTTGTTAAACATGCTATGCAATAGGTTTACCGCGGCAGTCCCCGAGTGCCACACGTATTTTTTAAAATAATATGTAAACACCTATTTGGCGGTAGGTTAGATTATTTTTTTAAAACAACCTTAAAAACTGAGTTTATAATTTGTATGTAAATTATAAACTCTATTTGTATGTAAATTTTATGTAAATTTATATGTATTTTTTTTTGTGTGTAAATTTGGTCTCGGAATGTTACGGTCCGAAGCTTTTTTCTTTCACATTTAGCATTACAATGATCGAATCTAGTAGTATTTATTTATATTTTCGATTTCTGAGAAAGGTTCCAATACTGCAATAATTCCAGTATCCCTCCTTAATTCGTAATCGTTTATTAGTTTGTGACGCATTAACTCTCGACCATCTTTATCTGATTCCATTTTGGGTTATTCCAGATTGACCGCTATAATGAGTGGGAAATCATCCATTTTCGCTAGTATTGCGGAAAACCCCAAACGATAAATATATGTACGAAAAGTGAATTAGGCAATTACGTTACGTTTATACAGAGATTAGGAAATAATAAGATGTTCATTAACTTCTTATTTATTTGACGAACTGCTGACCTTTGTTTCGTTCCATTGTGAATATG
The DNA here is from genome assembly GCA_944548615.1 of Micropterix aruncella. Taxonomy (NCBI): domain Eukaryota; kingdom Metazoa; phylum Arthropoda; class Insecta; order Lepidoptera; family Micropterigidae; genus Micropterix; species Micropterix aruncella. The sequence continues at coordinate 9,195,875 of OX155980.1, forward strand.
GAAATATTGTATGGGTAACTCTCCAGTTGATATTTTTTGAGAGAAAAGAATTCAAATTCAAATTCTTTATTAAATTTATTAAGGTACATTTATTGTAATGACAAAGCCAGTCTAACTAGGCCTCGCGTATACTTAGGTAGTCTGGTCCTGGAAATCAGACTTTATTTTGGTACTTTTTTTTACATATATGAGCAAATCGGCCCATTGAACCCCACTGTCCCCCACAAGCTAAAACGCAACTTTTGTTTAAAAAAAATGAAAAAAAAAAACAAAAAAAAATGTTTTTCATTTGTTTTTGATTTATTTGAAAAACTGGACTGATAAATAAAAGTTTGTCAAGCATGAGCGCGCTACGTCTTCTAGCAATAGGTAAAATATCGCTAACAAACAATATCCGCGATATTTTACCTACCGTTAGATGACGCTCAACTTTTTATACTATTTTTCAAAACATTTTTTTAAAAATTCCAAAAACGATATATCTTTTTAAACTTTTTTTTCTTTTAAATAAAATATCAAAAGTTGCGTTTTTGCTCATACTGATTCACCTACTTAAAGAATGCTACTAATAAGAAACCCACTCTGTATAATCCTAGGCATAATACTAATATGTAAAGTACAATGTCAAGGTTAAGTGTAAAAGACCTGAGAAACCTATTTGTCGATAAGATAATTGTATGTACACTGCATTATACCAACAACCAACCCACAAATAAAGAATTTAAGTATGATTAACCAGTAAGCAAATAAAAGGAAATAATGATCTATATCACTTATTGTCAAACTTATTTCGCCCACTTTAGGAATTTAAAAAAATCTAGAGCCCCCAAATTTTGTATCTTAATAGTGGGTGTGCATTTTAAAAATAGATATTCTAAATATTTGTTTTAATTCAAACGTGCCATATAATATGGAAAGGATAGAAAGGCTATGGCCCATATCCAATTTCTGAGTTCTTTGTACGTAGAAGTAGAATATTTCAATGAGAGCAATTAAAACGTATACATGACCATATTTAGAAGTATTTTTTATCATTAAAAATAACTTTGAATTTCAAAACTTATCTATTGTGAAGGATAAATCGTATGCACTTCAACGAGTTTGTTAATATCAGGCTCGAATTTACTTAAAAACAGCCGTAAGGCGTCGTCCATTAATCACCTGATGTTTTTAGCAACTTTCTGACCCTTTCCCTCCCCTCTGGTGATAGGTGGTGAGGTTTTAGACTACCCCCTCCCCCTCCCCCCCTACTCAAAATCACATGTAGTTTTTTAGTACAAAGTATCTTTAAAATGTTCATAATATTTATTATCTTTAAATACAGGTATAATCTAATTTAATTCTGTAAAACTCAGCACCACGATAAAAATATCCAAACAAACATTGCAGATTGTTTTTTACTGGCATAAATATAATAAAGGAAAGAAAAAAAACGTATAATTGTACTGGTACATAAATATGTTTAATGGAGATTGTCCTCGGTATCACGGATTACCAAGACTTTCTTTAACACTAACAAGTGGATAAGCACCTTGCAAGTCAGCTGTTAGCGCTGTGCTTTGTTGAAGATCAACGTCGGTCTCAATGATCTAAAGTATAATTATCAATGTTACATAATAATACAACGTCTTATAAAATGTTGATAAAATTTAAAAATAATAAAACTGAAATAATAATACAAATAATAACGAAGCAGAAATTCTAATAATCTTATCAAATGTCCAATAAAAAATAATAAAAATGAAACAATAATAATAATAATCGGTCTATGTATGGTATATTAAAATTCCAGAAATCAAATTCAAATATCCAATAAATAATCACTAATGTGATAAATTGACAGTTTTTCTTCACGCTAATGTTGTATTGACTAACTACCAAAAATTATTTGACTTTGTTGTTATATATTATTTTGACAATGAATTGTCCTTTTTTTGACTAGGTATTTTTATATTAAATCCTATATTACTTAAGATATATTAAATATTAATGACTGTTTCTTTCTTTTCCCACATATAACTTTATTTATATTATTTAATCGAATTTTATATTATATTTATTGCTGATTATATAATGGAATTGCATTTTATTTATTATATTATCTTTTAATGTTTTTTTATTATTATTGTAGTGGCAAATCCAGCGGTCAGCGGTTAAACCGATCGAAAATCTGCCACCTTATTTTAGGGTAGCCATAGAACGACAAGGTGCAATTTTGGTGGCACCCAGGGGTGATGTGAACCGGCGTTTTACTGCCGATGGCACACCAGGTACTCGTAGAGGCGTGTCTCTCCTCGGCGAGTTGCGATACAAGGTGACCTTAAGCTCTTGTATCGTACGGTCTCCTTTTGCAGATTCCGCAGCGATCTCTTTTCCTATAAGATCGATCTAGTCTCCACTAGTTTGTAAATCTAGCCGCTCGCATAATTGAGGCATCAAGGTATAAGCTGTTATTGTCGCTTACCGTTTGAAGAGCAGTACTGTCCTGCGAAGCGTAGATATCGTCGGGGTCGGGTTATAAACTCGGTCCTGTCGAAGTCTGGTCTCGCGAAGTTCTCTCTTGTGCACTCAATTATCGAAAGTTTTCCGAACACTGACTATTATTTTTGTCTCTACCGCTTGAAGGTTGAATAAAAAACTGTTTTCTTGTCACTTTATAATTCCACTTTCAATGTGGCTCAAATTAATTATAAATTCAATTATTTATATTTGTTACATTGTGAAAAAATGAAAAAATTTTTTAAAACAAAATATGTTACTTCTTTATTTTTTTTTTTGTTATTTGTTTCTTGCCTCTTGTTTCCATGGTTTCTCTCGTTTCCATGGTTTCTTTAATATACTATGTTAGTGATTCCCTTATTCAAAACTGTAGAATACATATATTCACGGCTTTGTTGTGTGGAATGTTTACGGTATTATGAATATTTTAATATTAATATTATTGGTAGTTAATTCTAAATACAACTATTTTGCCGAGACACTCCCCTTCCCGTAAACGACTGTAGGAGTTTACCTGTTGTCGGGAACGGCGATTACAGCTATCTTAGTAGTTGGTCTCTGGTATATCTTACCACGGCATTTTATTGCGACGGAACGGGTTTGTCCGTCTTTTCCAGGGAAAGTTTTTTCGATGATACCCTTGAGCCACATGTTGCGCGGGGTTTGAGGGTCTACCAAGAAGGCTAAATCGCCTTCCTTTATAGGTGCGACCTCGTTCCGCCACTTCGGCCGTTTGGCAAGTGTAGGTAGATATTCCTTGACAAACCGATTCCAGAAGTGGTTGGCCAGGGTTTGGGCGATTTGCCATTGTTTTCGCAAACAAAGGCTGTCTGAATCTATGACTCCGAAATTCAATCTGCCTGATGATGAGCCTATTAAAAAATGATTCGGTGTCAGGCTCTCCGCGTCCAGGCTGTCTAACGACACATGGACTAGAGGCCGACTGTTCACTGAATTTTCAGCTTCTGCCATTAGTGTGGCGAGAGTCTCCTCGCGGGGAGCTTTCTCTTTTAGGGTGGCATAGAGTGCCTTTTTTATAGATTGTACCAACCGTTCATAAAATCCGCCCATATGCGGGGCAGCCGGTGTGTTGAATTTCCACTCGATCCGTTTCATGGCGCTCTGCGATCGCAGATCGTCCCAATCTATCTCGCGAATGGCGGCTTTCAGTTCATTATTTGAACCGTGAAACCCAGTTCCGTTGTCAGAATAAATGACAGCGGGGGTTCCACGGCACGCACACATGCGTTTTATGGCCATCATCGTCGAATCGCTAGAGAGTGAATTCGTGATCTCGACATGGATCGCCCTAGTGCTCATGCAGCAGAAGAGTGCGCCATATCTTTTCTCTCTCCGGCGACCGACAGCAACCTCGATCGGACCAAAGTAATCCAGCCCTATGTTTGTAAACGGTCGAATGTGATGCTCTAATCGAAGTTCAGGGAGGTCTCCCATTTTTGGTGGTATTGGTTTTGCTCGGTCGATCCTGCATTTAAGGCAATTAAAGGTTATTTTCCTAATCGCGCCGCGTTGGTGTAATATCCAAAACCGTTGCCGTAGTTCGTTGGCAACGAATTCGCGTCCCTTGTGTCCCGTCGCTTCATGCTGATGTTGTATGAGCAACTGGGTGAAGGGGTGTTTCGCGTCCAATATTGGGGGTTTCTTTACCTCTAATGCGACGCCCTTAATTGCGTTTATTCGTCCTCCTACTCGTAACACGTTTTCGTGGTCGAGGTAGGCGTTAAGATTGATTAATTTTGTATTTTTCGACAATACGGTATTATTTTTAATGGTGTCTATTTCTAATTTAAAACTACTTAATTGTGCTTGTTGTATCCAATATAATTCGGCGCGTTCTAGTTCGGCTGGGGATAGAAACGGTTCGTGACTCCCTCGGTGCCGGCAACGGTCTATGAACCGTAACGTCCATGCCGTGCTTCTTAAAAGTCTATTTAATCTAGAAAATCTATTTATATCTAGCAAGGGCGGGCTCGGTACTTGAAGGACCGTAGCCACAATGCGTTTTAACTCTACGTCTGGTTTGATTGTTTGCGAAGTGGATTTCTCAGTGGGCCATAATTCTCGGTCTAGCTTTAGAAAATCGGGACCGGTGGTCCACCTGCGTATTTTTTCTAAGTCAAAGTTGTCGGCGGTATCTCGAGTACCGAGATCACCTGGGTTGTCCGCCGTGGGAACCCAGTGCCACTGTGTTAACTTGGTTAGTTGATCTATCTCACCGAGACGGTGGGCGACAAATGTTTGATATTGCCGTGGGTCGGAACGGATCCACGACAATACTGTTTTGCTGTCACTCCATAAATACGTTTCCTGAAACGTCCATGTGTGATGCGTTTTTACCATTTCCGCTAGGCGGCTCGCTAAAGTAGCTGCTTGAAGTTCAAGCCTAGGTATGGAGATAGCTTTTAGCGGTGCGACTTTATTCTTACCTATTAAAAATACAACACATGCTTTTTTGTCGGTGTCTATATAACGCGCGTACGCGACCGCTGCATATCCTTGTTGGCTGGCGTCAGCGAAAATATGCAATTGCGTCGGTTCGTTAGATTTTATTCCTGCATATTGATAGCTACGTGGTATTTGAAAGTCTTTTATGTGTTTTAGTTCTTCTAACCATGTCTGCCACTTCGTGAAGGAATTACTACCGATCGCTTGGTCCCAGTCAACCTTTTCTAACCATATATCCTGTAGCAGAATTTTTGCCTTTATTGCTAGAGGTCCCAAGAAGCCGAGTGGATCAAACACTGACATAATGACCTGTAATGTCTGTCGTTTGGTGGGAATAATTGTTCCGTTCAATATGTCGGGTTTTATTTTCCTAAAATTAGTATCAAAAAATAATTTGTCTGTTTTTGGGTCCCATTGAAGCCCGAGTATGCGCTCGACGTTGTCATCTGGATTTGACCACGCCACGTTTGTTTTTGATCGCCTCTCGACGGGAATTTCGTTTAAAGTACGAGTGTCGTTGCTGGCCCAGTTTACGATCTCAAACCCGCCTGATTGATGTATACGCGACACATCACGAATCAGTTTTTTGGCAGATTCGATATCGTTCGTACTATCAAGGTAATCGTCCACATAATGGCGATCCGTTATAGCTTTTACCGCGTCAGGAAAGTCATTTGAGAAGCGTTCTGCGTTCCGGTTCTTTACATTTTGCGCGAGGCATGGAGAGCAAGTACTGCCAAATAACACGACTTGCATACGATATTCGGTTGGTTGTTTAGAGGTGTCCATATCACGCCATAAAAATCGTTGACTCTGTGAGTCCGCGTACGTTAATCTAACCTGAAGGAACATTTCTTTGATGTCTGCAGCAAATCCTATCAGTCCTTGACGGAATTTAAATAGTACTCCCATTAGGGGATTAAGGAGGTCGGGTCCAGATATTAGGTTGTCGTTGAGGCTAACGCCATTAGCTTTGGCGGCGCAATCGAAAACGAGCCTCATTTTCCCCGGCTTATTGGGATTTGTTATATGAAAATGTGGTATGTAAAATATTCGGTTGTTTTCGGTGTTTATTTCTGCTTCAGATAGTTTTACGGCGTAACCTTTCGCGATGAAGTCGCTCATTTTTTCCGAGTATTGTCGAGCTAGTATAGGGTCTTTTTCTAGGCGTTTTTCTACCGACTTTAGACGCCTTTCAGCCATATCGCGGCTGGGCGGCATTGAAATATCGTCAGTCTTCCAAAGTAGGCCGGTCTCCCAGCGTGCACCTACCTGACGGGTAGTTGCCTGTAGGAGTTGTTCTGCCCTCTGATTGGTGTTCTGACGATGTTTCCTCGAATGGGGACCTAAGTCTTCGACATCGAAATAACTCCGCACTAACTCGTCGACTTTATCGTCGTTGCAAAGGGTGTTTACTTGTTGCGTATCTGAAGATCTTTTGTGCCCTGACGCACCAGCCAAAGTCCAGCCTAATCGAGACGATGTTGCTGTCGGGCCTTCTATCGGACCGGCCCGAATTGTCCTGGGAATAAATAAGTCCCAGTGATCAATTCCGATCAACAGTTTGGGCCGTCCGTTAACGTCGCATAAAGGCACGTTTTTTAGATGCGGCCATTTGTCGGTCATAGCTTGGGCTTTAAAGACTTGGGTCGGCAATTCTAAATTTTTAATCGTACGAACATTCTTCATTTCCTAAAACCGATTTGTATTTACGGCGCGAATCTCGACGTTTACGCGGCGCGTAGTTGCGTTTTGAATAGCCATGCCGGAGGCTCCTACTAAATTTAGTGGACTCCGGGGTCCTTCTACTCCTATTTTATCTGCTATCTGTTCCTCTAAGAGGGTGATAGTACTGCCTTCGTCCAGTAGGGCGAGAGTGGTATAACAGCCCAGGGGACCTCTTAATTCTACGGTAGCTACGCGTAGCAGCATCTCAGTAGCTTCATTCCACGTATTGGTCACGGCGCTCGTCGAAGGGCTAGGTTTGTCATGTGATTCGGATTCTACCGGCGCGGGTTCAGACTTGTTTGTTTTCCCTTTGTCGGAGTGCAGAAGCACATGGTGCGGCTGTACGCATCCGTCCTTCCCGCATTGCCCTGATTTTCTACAATTTTTTAAGTTGTGACCCTTAATAAGACATCGGATACATAATTTATCCCGTTTGACCCATTCCCAGCGATCGTGTACAGACATGGCTAACAAAAACTTACAATCGGGTGTACGGTGGTTGTTTTTCTTGCATTTTGCGCACTCGATGTGTTTGCTTTCAGTAGTATTATGCGTGTACTTTTTGTTGTTTTGTGGAAATCTATTGTTATTTTTCGATGTATTTAAGTTAGAAAATGCAGGCGGCGAGTCGTCTTGTGCTGCCGCAACTACAATTCCTTCTAACCATATGCTAAAATGTAGTAAAGTTGGGTGATCTCCATTATTGGTTGAGAACCACTGCAACCGTAAGTGTTGCGGTAATTTATTTACTAATTCCCGCAGTAGCTGTGGATTTATCAAATAGCTATCGTGTCCCATATTCTTCAGCGAATGTACAACATTACACACAACAGTACCAAATTCCACAAGTTTGAACAAGGGGTCACTGACCGATATTTGTTGCGTTCGGCGAGCCTCTCGCATCAGCTCGTCAATCCTTGCGCTGGGGCGGCCGAAGCGACGTTCGAGCGTGCGGCGAATCTCGGCGACATTCCGTGGATCTACGGGCATCGCACGGACCGCTTCGCGCGCGGCGCCCTGCAGACTCTGTTGTAGCCGTACCAAGTTGTCGGCGTCGGTAAAGCCGCAGGTCTCTGTACCTTGGTCGAATAGAGCTGCGAATATAGCCCACTCACGTGGATCACCTGAAAACCTTGGTAAGTTTTTCAACAAATGGGCGCGAGCATGACTTAAGGCGTACTCAGAAGGGTGGGGTTGCACTGATACATTCACAGCACTTTTTTGCACATTCGGGACATGGTCTATTTTTACAATGTTATTGTTTGACGGTTGAGTCGGACGCGACGGTTCCTGCAGCGTGTCTAGCCACGCGGACGTGTGGCGAAACGAAGCTTGGGACGCAGCGGCTCGGCTCTTCTCGTCCTGTCTCCTCCTCGATCGGCGGCTGTCGCCATCGTAGTCGTCATCATCTTCCGCCTCGATCTGCGCTTGAATAAGCCGTTTTTGGAGCTCAAGTTTCTCTTCTAGCGCTTCTATCTTTATGCAATGTGCGGCGGCGGCGGCCCTGGCGGCAGCCACATCGATGTCCGTGGCAGCCCTGGCGGCGGCTGCGTCCGCGGCGGCCTTGGCGGCGGCTGCGTCCGCCGCGTTGTCCGCGGCGGCGGTCTCGGCTCGTAAGCGTGCTCGTTCTGCTGCGGCGTGTATCCGGCTCGAAGGACCAACGATTCTATGTAGTGGCAAATCCAGCGGTCAGCGGTTAAACCGATCGAAAATCTGCCACCTTATTTTAGGGTAGCCATAGAACGACAAGGTGCAATTTTGGTGGCACCCAGGGGTGATGTGAACCGGCGTTTTACTGCCGATGGCACACCAGGTACTCGTAGAGGCGTGTCTCTCCTCGGCGAGTTGCGATACAAGGTGACCTTAAGCTCTTGTATCGTACGGTCTCCTTTTGCAGATTCCGCAGCGATCTCTTTCCTATAAGATCGATCTAGTCTCCACTAGTTTGTAAATCTAGCCGCTCGCATAATTGAGGCATCAAGGTATAAGCTGTTATTGTCGCTTACCGTTTGAAGAGCAGTACTGTCCTGCGAAGCGTAGATATCGTCGGGGTCGGGTTATAAACTCGGTCCTGTCGAAGTCTGGTCTCGCGAAGTTCTCTCTTGTGCACTCAATTATCGAAAGTTTTCCGAACACTGACTATTATTTTTGTCTCTACCGCTTGAAGGTTGAATAAAAAACTGTTTTCTTGTCACTTTATAATTCCACTTTCAATGTGGCTCAAATTAATTATAAATTCAATTATTTCTATTTGTTACATTGTGAAAGAATGAAAATTTTTTTTAAAACAAAATATGTTACTTCTTTTTTTTTTTTTTTTTGTTATTTTTTTCTTGCCTCTTGTTTTCATAGTTTCTCTCGTTTCCATGGTTTCTTTAATATACTATGTTAGTGATTCCCTTATTCAAAACTGTAGAATACATATATTCACGGCTTTGTTGTGTGGAATGTTTACGGTATTATGAATATTTTAATATTAATATTATTGGTAGTTAATTCTAAATACAACTATTTTGCCGAGACAATTATTATTATTTTGAAGACAACATTTTAGGGCAATTTAGTGTTATTAGGTTTTTACTAAAACTTGTACATTTGTAAGCAATCAAGCAATCAAGCTTGATTGTAATATAAGAGTCTTGTCCACCCTAGAACGGGCTAGTCCCAGTTGGGTGACAGAATCAAATAAGCAAAAGATTAAGGTTTTTCCATTCGGTTCCTGTTATTTTTGTAGGGAAATCTATGTTTTATAGTAATTAATTCTTGAATAAATATCATTTATTTATTAATTTGACGTGATATTTCAATGTGACAAATATAATTGTACTTACTTATTAATATTGCCCGTGTCAAATGCTCTTATAATGATTTCTTGAAAATACGTTCACATGCGATATCTTTAAGACATAAGAGTAACATTCTGACGGAAGTATTCAGTACTTTGTCTTGCTACTTAGAGTTTGGCTACTTTGTCTTGCTACTTTGTCTTGCTACTTATAGTTAGTGAACTAGAATGTAATTGGATTGGTCTCTTATATTTTGATCGTGATATCTGATAGTTTAACTTGTCTCTTGTATATTAATATATTAAATCGATAATTTAAATCGTGCAGTACATTTAAAAGGTAAAAGCTTCAGCCGTTTGAAAGTGTTCCAGCAAGATTTCTCCATTTTGAAATTTGCTATGATATGTATTCGGTTTTTGCAATTTGTAACGACTGGTATCTGGGACTTCAAACACACTGTGGTGCCTAGGACCCTTCATAATAGCGTATAGGACTTAGCACCTGAAACGCCATAGATAAAGCATTTCAGAAGTTATTGAAACTGCATTTTGTTTTGTTTGGAACCCTAGACAGTTTTTTTTATTAAATGATTCATCTCTTACTTGCCTCAAACCTTTAGTCACATAGTCAGTGTTGTTAAGTATGGCAGTTGTGGAACCTTCATCAGCCGGAAGAATGAACATACTGGTATCCTCGCTAACTGTCAAGAAAGCAAGTTCATCCATTGGTAAGTTTCATCCAAGAGCAAGTTCATCCATTTGTTTATTAAATCTTTGAGGACCATAAGCTTTGCGGTAGAGTATGGATATTTTGATACATAAAACTGTTAAAGGGCGATAAATAACACATGTATGTAAAGTTTTGTGAAAATTGGTTCAATAGATTTTATATAAATTGATGGGATATAATTGTCCCTATGGTCCATAGAGATGCAAAGTTAACAATTTTCCGAAATTTTATTATTTTATTACTTAACCCCTCCTATGGCGGGGTAAAATTTCTGCCCGGGATAGTTTTGCGCATAACTTTTAAACTACTATACGGATCGTAAAAAGAATAACTGCAAAATGATCACATTGAAATTTGAAATATTATAACATTACAAGATTATCTCGTAAAACAATTAAGATAATAATGAATAAATATTACAGTTAGCACAGCGCGGAAAGCGTCTAACCAAAAATGGTTAGCTCACATAGAAATCATACGTACTAAAAAAAGAAATTTAAGTTCATTGGTCATTTGCGATATTTTAAAAAAAATACGGTATATTTTGAAACAGTATTTTTTTTTGCTGATATTAAGATTTGCATGTCTCAATAATATGGAAAAGATATAATTTATAAATGATTGTTAAAGTTATTGTTGGATGTACGCAGGGACAAAACACGAAAGAAAACGAATTTCTTCTATGGAAATAGTTGCTTGACACACACTTGCGACAGCTAGCGTTTCGCGCCGACTTGTTCGCAGAGTTGCCACTTTATTAAAGAACCATAAAGTATAAAATCTAGTTATTCAACACTCCCACTGATTGCATACTTTATTTTTAAGTGGGAAAGCATCTTAACTTTTCCCTTAATATTTCTTCTAGTATATTTTTTTTAATTTTTTTTTTGGTCTTAATATTTTCAAGTGTTGCAACATTAACATTATTTGTCAGACAGACGACGTCAAACTGACAGCACAGAACGAAATCATAACATAACCTAAAAATGAGACATTTTTCAGAATTTTCTTATATTCTAATGTGGTTTACACTTTCACTATGTTTATTTCTCTGCACAACTGTTGAAAACGTTGTTTAGGTAGAGCTTTCGTCATGATGTCGGCGAGTTCACGGTCTGTCGGCACGTAGTTCACTTTAAGAACTCGATCTTCGCACTTCTCACGTATGAAGTGATACCTAATGTCAATGTGCTTCGTTCGTTTGTGGAATTCAGGGTTTTTAACCAAACGAATAGCACTTTGGTTGTCGACTTGTAGTAAGGATGGAACTTTTACAGGTTCGAATATGTCTTCTAGCAGGCGTCTGATCCATGTGATCTCCTTCGCTGCTAGCGCTGCTGCCATATACTCTGCCTCAGTTGTTGAAACTGCAACAGAATGTTGACGCTGACTGCTCCAAGTCACTGGTCCACCGTTCATCATGAATATATATCCTGATGTCGAACGTCTCGTATCCAGATCTCCTGCATAATCGGAATCTGAATATCCGATGAGCGTCTGAGCGTCGTTTCCATATACCAATCCATATTCTTTTGTCTCCTTCAGATATCTGATTATTCTTTTGACCGCATTCCAATGCGTGTTGTTATGCTTTGATAGGAAGCGGCTGACAACTCCCACTGCATATGCAATATCTGGTCTGCTAACTATCGCAGCAAACATTAGCGAACCTACTGCTTCACGATAAGGTACACTTGGTTCGATGTCTTCTGCATCGCACGACTGTATTATTTCATAATCGCGTTGTGCGGCTATTGCTAATAGCACCCTGACAGAATCATATCTTGTCGTTGGAGAAGATGTTTCATTGTAATCAATACCTTCTCTTTGGGCAAATCCCTTGGCACATAGCTTTGCTTTGAAGCGTGGTATTCCTTCTGGTGTTCGTTTTAGCCTAAATACCCATCTTGAGTCGATGGCTTTCTTGTTTGGTGGCAATATGACTTCTTCCCAGGTTTCATTCTTCCTCAGTGCGTCCATTTCTTCTTCAATTGCTGATTTCCAGTGGTGCGCTTCTTCACTCTCCATAGCTTCTTTGTAGGTCTCCGGTACATACAATTCTGTTGCATTCACTTCGTACCGCTTTGGTATCTTGAGATTCCCTCTACTGCGAAGGTTGTAGGCTCCCATTGGCATTTCGTTTTCGTCTGGAATTTCTTCATTTTCTTCTTCTTCATCACATCTTTCTTTTTCTTCTGAATCATTGTTACCGAATGAGAACATTATAGATTCATTTTCAGCAATTTTAACAGTCGCTTTCTCATTGAACTCCACGTTCCTTGAGATAGTTATTTTCTTGGTTTCCGAATCGAAAAGACGATAGTTTGTGGAATTGCCATCATATCCGACCATTATCATCTTCTTACTTTTTGAGGAAAGTTTTGTTCGTTGTTGTTTTGGCACGTGTACGAAGGCTTCTGATCCAAACGTTCTGATATGCGCAAGTGTTGGCTTCTTGCCCGTCCAAATCTCATATGGAGTCGATGTCGGTGTAACGCTTGACGGTGTTCTGTTCAAAACATAAACACTGGTGTTTACTGCTTCTGCCCATAAATAGGCAGGCAACTGTTTAGCATGTATCATTGAACGTGCACTTTCAACAATCGTTCTCATGTCCCGTTCCGAGCGACCATTTTGTTCCGGTGTATAAGGTGCCGTTGTCTCGAGTCGTATGCCATTCGATGACAAATATGATTTGAAATCGTCGTTGCAGTATTCTTTGCCGTTGTCAGTGTGTAGCACTTGTGGATTTCTTCCGAACTTATTCTTCAAGAACGCTGAATATTCTTTGAAGGATTGCAGTACATCTGATTTGTGTTTTATAAAGAAAACCACTCGATAGTTGGAAGCATCATCTTTGAAAAGCACAAAGTATCTCGCACCTTTGACGGATTCTTCGGACATAGGGCCGCATACATCGCTATGTATGTATTCTCCCGGAAGACAATCTCTTCTAGCGTTCGAGGAGAATGGTTTCCGCTTCTGCTTTCCAAACATACAAGCTTCACAGAAGAACTTGGTTGCGTCATCTATTTTGACATCCAATACTAAACCTTTTGCTATCATTTCCTTTATTGTTTTCACATTGATATGTCTAAGGCGTTCGTGTAACTTTTGTAGATTCTCCACAACGTTGGCCTCATGGCTAATAACTGTGCGAAATAACAATCGATAAAGGTTGTTATCCTCACGAACTGCACTTGCTGATAGCTTGTTGTTCTCGTATATGCTGGCGATGTTTTCTTCTTTTATAATTTTCATCCCTTTTCTTGTTACAACACCTTCAGCGAATAAATTCTTCTTTAATCCCGGAACATACAACACGTTTGTTATGATAGAGTCATACCACTTTTTGTTAACGAGTTTCTTCACTTTAACAATGCCCTTTCCTTCGATCTTCAACTTGTCGTTGTTTCCGAGTCGCACCGTTGTGTTGTCATTCAGGTCTTCGAAAGTTGAAAAGAAGTCTTTCCTGTACGTCATGTGAGCTGACGCTCCACTGTCCATAATCCACTTGTCTTCACTGTTGATCACCTGTGGGACATCATCTTCTTCAGTGCTGTACGCAGTAGCGTTTCCCTGTTGCTCTTGCCTACTGTTGCCTTCTCCTTGTTTTGGACGACTCCTTTCCTTTTTTGGTGCACGGCAGTCGCGTGCGAAGTGGCCTTTTTTCAAGCAATTGTAACACGTTACTTTCGGCTTACTTTTGTAATGCGGATTCTTCGTTCGCTGTTCTCCGGAGCTGGGTGCAACTATAGCTCTCGTCACAGCTAATGCAACGTCCGACTCCTCATTGACTGTGAGGTTTGCTTCCTCGTCGAGTAATCTAGCGGTGAGATTAGCGATCGTTTGTCGCTTTTCGTCAAGCGACAGCCAAGCTTGTCTTACATTCCTGAATTTGGAAGGAAGACTTCCGAAGATTTTAGTCATTATAGCGGCGTCGCTTATGTCGTCACCACTATCTTTAATTTGTTGAGCCAGGCTCTCCACTTTGGCTATGTGTTGGGCGATTGAATCGTTCTGTTCCATTTTATAATTATGGAACCGTTCGTGGACTATCATCTTGTTTGTTTCCGTTTTCTGGTCATAAATGGTAAATAGTTTATCCATTACTTCTTTTGATGTGACGCAGTTTTCGATAAGCATGATTTGCGAAAGTTCCATTGCTGCTGTCAAGACGCACATGGCTGTTGCGTCTTTTCTGTCCCAAGATTCTTGTTCCTCGGCTTTCGGTGGTCTTGTTATGGATCCATCCACAATCCTATTCAGGCCTCGTGCACGCAGTACGCAGCTTATTTGGAACTTCCATTGTCGGAAGTTTTTCCCGTCAAACTTGTTCGGCGCCACGCTTCCGGCAACCATTTCCGCCATTTTTAAACGAAACTAATTCGCGAAAAAATCAATGATCGACATACGATCGAGCGGCGTGTTTTGCAGGCGTTGTCCTGGGCCCATAACCTGTTAAAGTTATTGTTGGATGTACGCAGGGACAAAACACGAAAGAAATCGAATTTCTTCTATGGAAATAGTTGCTTGACACACACTTGCGACAGCTAGCGTTTCGCGCCGACAAGTTCGCAGAGTTGCGACTTTATTAAAGAACCATAAAGTATAAAATCTAGTTATTCAACAATGATTCATATTCGACAATTTATAAAATGATTTTTAAGTTTGGGACACATATTTCCCATTGACCTCAAAGGGTTAAGGCATTCATTTCGCCGATTTTTAAAAACACTACCCTCTCCTCTGTATTTCTCAGGGCAGCCGAATTTAGAAATTTCGATGGAAGAACATTCGGGGGTTGGGAGGGGGGAGCTTTTTTATAACCGCCGGAGGTGATTTTATTGGGGTATTAAACAATTCACAGAAAATTTATTTTGTTTAAAAACGCAAGTGAAATCAAGCGAATCTGGAGCAAGCTAAATATATATTCAGTACTCAGTATACCAAAATACTTCTAACTCGATATGCTGTTCCAGTAGCGCAGTTCATAGAAATAATTTGGCAAGCAGTGATATGAACTCGTTCAGCCACCAAGATGCTAAACTGTTGCCATTTCTTCGCGAGTTTTCCCAGCATAACATGCCGCAGCACAGTGTTGGGTCAATCGATTGAATAGTTCAATCGACTAATCAATCACGATTGATTTAGTCGCGACTAACGTTAATCACGATTAAGGTAAACGCGACTATTCAATTAGTCGTTAATCGTCAATCGTCAATCGCAACTAACTTGCTCTTTAGATACGCGGTCGTGGACGCGTTCGCTGTCGCGTTTGCGGTCGCGTTCGCGGTCGCGTTTGCGGTCGCGTCGCACCGGCCGACGAAAAAACGCAAAACTGAGTTGACCGCTGTCGAGAAAATCAATCGCCAACGTTTAATCGCCAATCGTGACTAACGATTGAAACTAATCAATCGTTAGTCACCGATTGACGATTAAACAAATAATCGTCAATCGACAGTCGATTAAATTTTGCCTAACACTGCCGCAGCAATACCGCATGCTATCGATAGCATGCCGTCTTGCTGCGAAGCCTAGATAATCCTTTTGTTTCTTTTATGACCAATATAGTGGGTAGGTAGGTAGGTACCTACTTCCTTACGCGAATTTAACCGTTTTTACATCGGAAGCAGCCCAGGATCTTACGATATTTCCTAGCTGGGACAAAAACTAGACATTGGTGTCATTCAGCATTTAAGATTAATGATTTAAAAATACCCCAAAAAACAAATAAACTGGGTGGGTTTTTTTTTGTGACTGGGGAATAAGAAATTTCTAAATTGTTACTCTTTATTACCTATTTGCTAATAATTTTCCCTATGTGCGACATTATTATAGGGCCCGATTGCGTTTCTTTGTGAACTAAAACTAAAATTAGTCCAAGCGAACAAGACAGAGCAATACGTTAGAGCGGGATATGAAACGAACGATCGTCGATAAATACTACCTGCCGAACTTATACTCGTCCGAATAAATTCGAGCATATTTCGTGCGGTATAAGATTTGACCTTGGCGGGCAGTTTTAATGCGAAAAAGTGACAATCGGTCATCTCACACTCTGCTCTAGCGTATTGCCCTGTCTCGTTCACACGGACTAATTTCCGATTTTAGTTCACGAAGAAACGCAATCGAGCCCATAGAATACATATAACCAGTGTAGACAACGCACAGACAGACTGTATAATACACACACCTTCAATCCACAAGTCCCAGCAATTTTTACTATATAATCTTGCTACAGCTTTACACGTCGAGCTTTTCTTTCCGCGAGAGAATCTATTACCACATCATATCTAACTGACACGTTTGAAACGGTAATTGTTAGCTAAGAAAACCAACGCGAATTGCTCTCACACCTAATCAGACACATAAATACCGACCGTCGCTTGACGTTCGGTCATGTAGCCCCGTTCCCTTCTGTCTGTAGGGAGGTTTTTTCTAGACTTAGCGGGAATTCCCCTGCCAGAGACTACACACACACACAAATCGAAAAATCGTTCAAAAATCGACTTAGGATTTGATCTAAAATCAAATGAACAATCGATAGTACGACGCTCCCTGGATGCTAGGCGATTTAGTGAAACAAGTTATTTTACACATGAATTTGGCGCCCCTTTAAATTGCCGCCCGGGGTATGTACCCGGGTTGCTTCTCCCCCTCCCCCTTAGATCCAGGGCTGTTCGGAGGTACAGTGTTCACAGCAAAAGTTCCAATCACCCTAACTATAATATGACACAAAGTTGTATGAAGGCGCCTCTTCACAATGGCCGATGATGGCCAATCTTGCTAAGGTGGAAGCGAGTCGGCACCACTATGACGTCAGAAAAATGTATGGGAAAGAGCGAAAGGGACATAGGCGATGCGGCCATCGCTGGCGAATGTGTGGAGCGGGCATCTGAGGTTCGATGACAACTAGGGTTGTCGACTACAGCGGGCGAGCCCGTCACCTCAGGAAGTTTTAACGATTAGTCGTTCTATCTCCCTGGAGTGAGCGCAAAAGACTTGGACAAAACAGTCCACCGTCTAGCTCCGTCACAAACCCGTAAGAGGCCAACACCTTAACCGCGAGATAGCCAGGAGTGTTACCCGGTGGGCTTACACTCACGCCCTTACTTCCAATTGTGACCAGATTACTCCGGTCTCTCGATTGGTTACGAGTTCGAGGTCGCTTGCGCGGTCCTCTCCCTTACGAAGCGGTAAAACGGTGTATACCGAATCTATCGCGGACCACAGCGTCATTTACCCGGCTGTTTACTCAGGATCGGATAGCCGATGGCCGTTTCAAGAGCAGTCGCCGTAAGGTCCGCAACCACCCCCGCTCTATAGGAAACAGTACTGCTTCCAGACTCCCCCGACTGTTAGTCAGAGTGCACACTCGATTGGCTTACGCCGCACGGTGCGCAGACCGTCCAGGAGCGCCAGAATTTTGATTCCTAGGGGAAACTGACCGTAAGGCCAGAGTCCTACCCAGGCTCGCACTTCATGCGTGGAGGCCGTCGGATAGGTGTTGACCCGTGAGTGTGACCAACCCTGAACAGAATGGGCCTTCGTGGACAACTCAGCAAGGGCCCATTAACCCCCAAGACTTCAGGTTCGATGACAGGTGAATGTAGACTCGTACTGTTATTTTCTTGATTCCGAGGAACTCCAATCCGCGTTTTGCAATATTTTAGTTTTGAGTGTCAAGCTGAGGAGGGGGGGGGGGCGGTAAACTCTCGTATAAGCGGCTACACACGGCCCTAAAATTGGTGGCGATATCGGGAGTGGTGGGAAGCGCCCTAGATCGCTTCCTTGATTGCCTCTTGAGTTGTCTAAATGTCAATAAATTAACATAAATATATCGAGTTTAGTGTCAAATGAAAGGTCTGATCGAATACATTCTGAATATAAACATGTATCTTTATGGATTGTAAATACAATACATCACTTTCTGTGACGGCAGTCGTATTTTTATTGTTTTTAATATATTTTTCATTGTTGATGTTTTGATCGACGAGCGCTTTGCTGCGCAGTCGGTTTTGCACTTTGGCAGGGACGTGTTTACAGTACGGACGATTTTAACCCCGATTTCGCTCTCTCATATAGCCACCGATTTTAGGGCCGTATGTAGCCACTTAAAGTCAAGACGGGGTGGGGGGAGCAAGATGCCCCCCCCCCTCGCCCCCAAATTGGTAAGCCCTGTCATCTTTGAAATTTGTCATCGGATTTTTTTTAAATCGATTCGATAAATACGTACTTTATAAAGCCTAACCAATATCATGTTCGATAAATATTACAGAAAATATAAAACTAACCGTGACCATTTTAAAAAAAAATAAGGTAAAGGTGCCTTTGAATTTCTCGACGCGCGAGTGAAATTCGGCACTTGGCCGGTTTTACTTTCATAAACTACAAATTGCCTAAGCTGAACGCTTCTGGCAAGCTCACTTTTATCACAGCTTCTATTAACGGAAAAATATGATTACCTCCCGGTACTAGAGGCGCCCGGTTCGAACCTCAGCTTTTCCAATATTCAAATATTATGCGGTCAGTCATTCATAAAGTCAAAACAAACACAGAACGCACGCATACACTAACAAAACACGGATGAACTAAATTTTGCTATATACCTAAATCAAATGTCACAAAATGACAACACACACGTCACGCGACAAAACCGTAAAGTGAGAGCGAATCGTCAGTCGCGCCGCGCGCGTCGAAGCGAGACAGGCGATATGCAGCTTCTTTTTAGTGTTGCCATTATATTTCAAGATAAGCTAGGTGGGCATAGATTTCATATTGATTCTACTCTTTAGGTTTGAGAACACGGTGCGGTTTTCCCCGCCACGGTTGCAGGTCAACGCTTAATTTCAAAACTCATGACACCGCAGGTTTGCGCGGTTACGTAGCCGCCGCAGTTGCGGAACGGCCGGCAAACTTTACGGTTTATCGAGATTATTAATATCCAGACCCGAGCGCCAACACTGCGTCGCCCGAGCATTATTGAGAAAGGTTTTGTAGTTAAATGTTTTTTGCCTTTAGAGCCATCCCGCACAAACTGTATTTGTGGAGCCACTGAGAGGTTAATTACCTCTATCATGGCGGTAAGTGTACCGTCCTTGATCTGAGGATACCTTGCAGGGAGCTAAAATATGTCTAGCTGTGCAAGGCGTATTGCTACAAAGGGAGGCGTATTGCTACAAGGGTTGGAAGTGTATGCTGAAAGGCATTCAAATAAAATTTTAGCATCTCTGGCGTCCAGTTATAGAGCAGAGGCGAGATACAAAAGTCCCCAATTGTTATCCATTCATTCTGTTATTTAAGGCCAATAGCATGAGCCATACTGTTGCTGTCGTAATCTCCCCGCAAGAGAGACTTCTTCAATTTCACATCGCTCATGGTTGTACTGCCATAGCCCAGACCAGTGCCATTCTGGCTGAAAAAACAATTTGTGGAAGTCTACACGGGCGTGTAGATCATTAGAATAACTACTGCCACTTATTACGTGCTTCGATATTGCCGGATTTTTGGAATTGCACAGAAACGAATTTTTGGTGATTCTGGAGTTGGTGTAGAGCAGAGAGGGCAGTTTTAGCGCTAGCCCAAAATTTTGTTTGGGCCTGAAGAGAGTCAAGGGGTCAGCTGGTTTGGCTAAAGACAACCAGGATTTTAAACTAGCTTTCACCAGCGCATCTAGACGGGAAGGTTGGGTTTTGGTGAAATCGTAAATAAAAAAGGGCCATGACAAATGTGAGGTTAGATAATTGTCATAAATCCAGGCCTTACGAGGGCCAGAAATTAGCAAGCCATATATTTTTGCCAGGTAACTTTTGAAATGCTCTATAACATGATCGCCGGAGACGTCTTTTCCTTGATGGGTGATTTTCCTGCCTAGGAATTAAAATGCTTATTTGGGTCTATAAGGGAGATATTAGTGCTTTTATAGACAAATTTGTGGTCATACGACGTAAATTTTGTGTCTATGCGTGCGAGTCCAAGGCAAAAACATTTGGGCTTCACTTTTATACAGCCTGACCAGTCTCAGAACAGCTCCACTTTCTGTAATAGCAGGGACAGCTGCTTGGGGCTCCTGGTGATGAAAGTCAGGTCGTCGACAAAAGCGAGGCACGACGAGGTATATTTGCCGTCTGTTTTAAAACGGTAGCCCAACTTCCTGTCAAACTGGGTCAGGATTTCCAGCAGTATATTAAAAACTATATTAAAAATCTTAGGAGAGCGGCAACAGAATTAAAATAATCCAGTTGTTGTAGGAGGCTACAATGTCACGCACGACAGATGGAAAGTTGTACCAGCGGAGTGCAAAGTGGAGGAGACTGTGTCGGACCGACCCAAAGGCATTCTCTAGGTCGAGCTAGCATACATTGATTTGGCGTTGTCAAGTATGCTAGCTCTAGGTCGAGCTAGCATACTTGATGGCAGCAGCCAGGAGAGAATTGTGCTCGAGGCAGCCCGAGACGCCACGCATGTAGCCTTTTTGCACTAATACTCCAAGGTACTCATTCCAGTGCATGAATTCGCTCATCCTCGTGTGGACTATCCTAAAAAAGATTTTAGCCACAGTATCTGTCAGAACTATGGGCCGAGCGTCCTTTGGTCCGGTGCAAACTGGGACCTTTGGAATTAGGATGACTGTCACTCGGCCAAAATTCTGTGGGACTACACCGCTATTTCCATATATTTCGGAAGATGGATCTTAAATATTGCAGAAGGCAGGGGCACTTTTTGTATATTAAATAGGGAATAACATCGGGATCCGGAGTAGAGCCCGCTTGAAATGTATTTCTACCGTATTTATATTTTTATTTGTTATTTCCGAACGATATTTTTTAGATCAGAAAGACTTAGATATTCGCGGTATACATTATTATAGTAAATCATGCAAAGTTGTATGAAAAAATCTTCTTTTTTATTTTTATTTTTTATATAAGACAGTTGTTAGGAATCCCTACCCTTGGTATAGTCAAATTGATTCTACTTGATTATGTGGCATACCCTTTGAGGTATAATTCATTTTGGATAGAGTGATTATTTTTTTAATGTAAAAACAATTATTAATTAAATTTATAATAAAAATATGAATATAATTCACGTTTAAATGTATAATACATACACAACACACTCACTGAATTATTCCGACGTATATTATACTTATTTATATTGCTGTATATGTCATATAATACTCTATTTTGTGTATTTATGCCACTGCCTATATTAGTTGAAATAATAAAAGAGGAGTTCCGTGCGTAGACAGCCTAATAATTGTTGCAATACATGTTGGGCTGCATATTGTTGTCGCCGTCAAGCCGTCAAACAAAATACAAGCTCTACGCCCGTGCCTATTGGCGTGAGTTCGCCAATCGCGCTGAAAACAAAGTGGGCGCGGTGTGCATGCATTGTCGTACGTCGACGGGCTTAGCGCAGCGCATTCGCGTGCATTTTGCCGTTGTTCGGTTTTTCGAAAATGAACATTTTTCAGTGACTATTTTTCGACGCGCACAGTTGTTTAGTCGCGATTTCGTCCGTCAGCGCGCGTAGCGATTGACTTAGGTTGATGATGTCACGACAGAGTTAACGTCAACTCTTTATGTATGTTTACCGCTTTTTGCATTTCTCCACTACGAAAAGGCGAGCAGAATGTCAGTGAGCGCGAGCGCTGAGAACTTGGTGAGGAAGAATCAGGTATTTATTTGTTGGTTTCTTTGTCAATCATTCCAGGGGCGTTGATGTGTCACGACGACGACATAGGTACCTAAACCCTTGATGCATTTCCGACGAAACGGCTCAAAAAGCCATTTTTTCACAAGAGATTCGATACAAAGGCGATGAAGATATATTAAATAAATAAAAGCAAAACTTTCAATCGAAGATTATGTAGGCTGTGTTAAAAAGACACTCCCACCACGGAAACTGGACTGGCATACGAATATATTGGCTTTATGAAATGGTAAAACCAGAGGAGACGACAATGTATATTGCGAATACATTTTTTATTCCTCCAATTCAAGGCTCGCGGATGCGATAAAATAATAAAAATTTAAGAAATTTAGTAGGTACAGTGTCAAATAATTAATGATGACTAGGCCTGCCTGTATTTATGCAGTTTTGTACTCTTCTACATTAACCGGTCGGAAGCCAGCCTTCGCGGAAAAAGCTCCGCTGCAACTTTTTGGTCAATTTTGGCGTCGTTGGCGTCTGACTGGTTAAAGATATTTTAATGTGATCCTACTATATTCACTACACTGATTCCGACTCTATATTGAAAAAAATATTTGCCCTATCTATAAACAAGCAAGATATAGGCATTTAAAGAAGCGTCAAATACCTGTATGGTAGTAGGTTAAGTATTTTTTTTTAATGATTTATAAACACCTATATGGCACAGGGTTAGGTTATTTGTTTTTAAACCATCATAAACACCTATTTGGCGGTAGGTTAAGTTTAGTTTTTTTTTTCAAAAAAATATGGAAAAATTAGCTAAATTGCATATATTTCGGCCTGACACTCGGCCGCTAGCTAGATGGTGCACCTGGCGATTACAACAATGAGTAACACAAACTTAAAACTCAACATGTTACAGGAAAAAACTATTCGATTTTTATGTAATGAAAAGTATGACGATTATGCTATGATGATTTTCTGAAATCAGTTTATGTATCAGACGGATAAGAGGTAATCACATTTCCCACAGAAAATTTGGCCTAATAGCCAGGGTTTTAAACACTTAAGACGATAAATCTACTTATTTTGATAAGAATTCATAATTGTTGATAATATGACCAATAAACATGACCTAACGATTTAAATTATTTTTTTAATATAAAATATTACTTTTTGTGACTTAAATATAAAAGTTAGACATATGCTGTCGCTGACTTTTTTGTAGGCATTATCTTGCAAGCTCTACAACTTTTCTCTAGAACTTAATCATATATCTCTCCGACTACCACGAAATCCAAATCCGACTACCGCAAAAAAGTCTTTTCATTTTTCGGATATATATATAGCCTATGACACTCACAAATAACGTGGCTTTATATTGGTAAAAGAATTTTCAAAATCGGTTTAGTAGATCCAGAGATTACTTCCTACAACGTCTCAAACTTTACCTCTTTATAATATTAGTATAGATATGGAGGCCAGCCGAAATGGCTCTGTGCACATTTGTCAACCACCGCAAAAGGCCAATAGTTTTTTTGGCACCCAGGCCTAAATTATCTCCGTACAAACAATTTTGCGTACCCAGCTGTAGCCCTGTGGAATGGACTAGGCAGGGAAGTCAGATCCAAGTCGTTACCAGCTTTCGTTTCCGAGTTTACAAAAGATCTAATAAATAGACAATCTCCTATACATACCCAATACTAAAATTCGAGGTTTGCATCTCCTAGAGCATCTACTACATACACCCAACCACTTCAATATCAGTTGAATATTCAGGTGGGCAGAATATCAATATCAGCACTGAATAACAGTTTTACAGAAGACTGAGTACGTCCTCCATCGATATTACTTTTTTGTATCTGCCAACCCCTAGTGTATTGTTACTGCTCTGTATCATGTATTATTGATGAAATTAATTATTATTATTATATCTATTCCTGTAAATTTCTTTTGGTCGTGGTCGGATTGCACCGCTGGCGCAGATTGTTCTTACTGCTGATAAATATTTGAAAAATAGATAAATAGCAATGTATTATACCAAATTTGACTATTTGTACCTGTAAATTATCAAAAAGCTTGCCGTCACATGTTTGCCTTGCCCTCAGAAGCTGTTGTGGATAGGCCATAGCATACTAGAATAGACAGCAGGAGTACAAAGGTGGACTGTGAGTGCATGCGATAGCAGAATAGAAAGAGATAGCTGCATATGGGCCCCCTCTATCCTTGTTTAGTCGCGCATAGCAGACATATTATGGCGTCGAAGCGTTGCACTCAGTATATATTTACTTATGTCCTGCGCATACGCTACTAAATAAGGATAGAGGGGGCCCATATGCAGATTTCTCTTTCTATTCCTTTATCTATTTCTCAGGCTGGTCGCATGATCTATTCTAGTATGTCTATGGAACAGGCTGTATGGGAAGCGAAGAGAGAGTTTTTTTTTGTAATTGCCCCCTATTGTGAAAGCGTTATAGTGAAAGTGTTAAGACGCCATGTTATTATGTTACAGAGCTGTGATGGAGGTTCAATGTGTTTGGAGCTCGCCCTCGAAGGGGAGCGCCTGTGCAAAGCCGGAGACTGCCGGGCGGGAGTCGCTTTCTTCCAAGCCGCTATACAGGCTGGCACTGACGATCTACGCACCCTCAGCGCCATTTACAGTCAATTGGGGAATGCATACTTCTACTTAGGCGACTATAATAAAGCCATGCAGTATCACAAGCACGATTTAACTCTCGCAAGGTGAGCGCTCCGTTTGAGAAATACATTTTTCCTACATTTCATTTCCTCCTCTGGCTGTAAACTACTGGCTGACTCCTCTGTCTGATTTCCACCTGCGATCAATCTTGTTGCAATCACATGTCATTTGTACGCATCCAGCTTTTCATCCCAAGGCGTTATGAATGTGAAGCATATAAGAATTTTGATCTTTTGATTTAGGTTGATAATTATGCAAACTATCTTTTTAATTTTTCGGAGGATAGATTTTAATCGATTTATTCACAACTCTATACTTGTATGTACTTGGAGATGTCGACTACAACAGGCGAACCTATCACTCCAGGAAGTTTTAACGATAATGATCGTTCTGTCTCCTGTGAGGTGAGCGAGACTTTGGGACGATACAAACCTACTCTCTAGCACAGCCACAAACCCGCCAGAGTCCAACGCCTTTTTGGCAAGGCACTAGGAAGGTAACCCAGCGGACCGGACCCCCTCGACCCTGGCTACTAGTTTTGATAGGATATCTCTATCAGTCCACCCGACCGGTTACGGGCTCGAGGTCGCTTGCGCGGTCCCCTAACTGTCGTATTTTCAGCGATGATTCAGTTTGAATCTATCGCGGACCATGGCATCTTTGCCCGGCTCCTCTGAATAGCCGACTGGTCATTTCAAGACTGAAATATGACAGTTCATCATCCACCCCTCACTTCTTAGGAAACAGTATATTTCCATAGTCTCCACACTCCTTCAGTAATTAGTCAGAGTGCACAACTGATTGGCTGTCGCCGCACGGTGCGCAAACCGTCCAGGGCCTTCTCTCAGGGGAATCTGATCCACCAGCCAAGAGACCAGGGATGCGAGCTGAATCGTGAGGTGGGCCAACCCTACAAACACAGTGGATCTTATGGCCCAAGCTGCGCGAAACTGTTTGCTACCAAGTTCGCTATACTCGTATGTACTGTAAATTGATTAACGTTTAATATCCCGTGCGATATCACTTCTTGCACCCTTATTTCCAAGCAATTTCGATTTCTACGATATGGCTGTTAGGAACTCCAAAAGAAATAATTACCCTATCACTGGCATCTTCTCTTTCGGGTGCATCCCTGTCCATAATTGTGTGACCTTGTTACATCTCTATGCAAAAACATCCCTTTTTTTTGTATGGCGTTGCGCCTCATTTGAATGTTTATAAATTTTATGTAGCTTTTAAAGTAAAATAAATTATGCAAGTATAAAACATAATAATGTTGATATCTGCTACATTACATAATTGATAAACGAGGATGATTTTATACTTTACGTTTTGAAATAACAGTTGATTGAATATTTAATTCAAATTCGATGGTGCATGGCCGTGCGCTGTATGTATACCAATGTAACTTTAATGAAAGGTTGAGCAATATCTGTTTTATTGATTACAGAACTATGGGAGACAAAATGGGGGAGGCAAAATCATCCGGCAATCTCGGTAATACATTAAAAGTAATGGGTAAATTTAGTGAAGCGATCGCCTGCTGTAAACGTCATCTGGATATATCGCGGGAACTCGGTGACAGGCTGAGTGAAGGCAGAGCTTTGTACAACTTGGGCAATGTGTACCACGCTCAAGGAAAACAACTCGGCAGAGTCGGCCAGAACGATCCTGGACATTATCCGCAGGAAGTGCGAGAATGTCTACTCCAAGCTTTGAGTTATTACGAGTAAGTAGATTTATTTATTTAATACAGGATAAACCCCACTTATAAATATTGGTCTCAATGGTTAGATATAAATTAACAGGCTCTGACTGCCTTTAAAAAAGTAGTATAAATTGTCTCTAATGCAAAGTTAAATTTCAAGTAGGTAACTGCTATAGAAAGGAAATGCCTTATTTTGTTTATTGTTATAAACAATGAAGTTTTGGTACAAATCCATTGAGCGGCTGAATACGCCTGCTTGGACAGGAGCGGCAGTTGTTTGCCTCAATTGCTGCAATAATTTAGACTAGCTTTGTTTTGTTCTTTTTTTTCATATTTCTAATGTTTCGTTTTTTTTTTTAAATAAGATGACGATTTGTTTTTTTCTAAAATTTGGACTAGGTTTAGGTAAGCATTTGCCAGAGCAGTCGTTTAACGTGCATAAGGCTATGCAACAAACTACTGCTGGCATATTACACACAAAATTTAAACAGAGCGTCGCAGCGCCATGGCGCAACAGGCACTCATAAGTCAGCAGTCGTATATGACCGCTTGGCAGTCAACCTGTTAAATACATTGTGGGAAGTAGTTCAATTGTAATTATATTCTTTAGTAATCTTGAGTATTTACCCTTTGCACACGAACGGCGCCGCTACGGTGCCCGGGAAGTTGATGTTTAAAAAATCAGTTGGGTCAACCCATTATAAGATTTTGATTTTATTTTATTAGTATTTTTTTAGGATTTTCATATTATGTTTTAAGTATTTTTGTGGTTGTCGTATTTCGGTCGCCGGGCCCTGTTATGAAGCCCGTGACTTCTACCATTCGGCAGTCTGCCGTTTTGTGGGGGCTTCGCGTGAACCGGGCTGATTGGCCCGGCATTCTAGAACAGGGCTGGGTGCCCTGCGGCAAGTTTCGGGCGCTGCTGTGCTATTCAGTGTTTCCCTTCCTAGTGCGAGGACGGTCCACTATAGTCAACTGCGTCTTGAGTATTTCTGCGGCTTCCGATGGGCTGGCTACCGATTCCTTTTGTATTATACCCGTATTTATTCATTTATCAGCTCTATTTCTCCCTCCACTGCGGTAGAAGCCTGTTATTGAGGCCTGCCATTGAATAAGCCACCGTTATATATAAGTATGTTTGCACACACCTTCTACAAAGAAATTTTCGAGGGATTTGAAAATTTTGCATCCAATGACTGGCTTCCGAAAGGTTAAGGGCTAAGTATGCCATTTCTGTTAACTAAAATATATTATTTTTTTTTTTTCAGAGAAAACCTCGTATTGATGCGAGAGCTCGGCGACAAGCAGGCATGCGGCCGCGCTTGTGGGAATTTAGGAAATACCTGCTATCTCTTGGGCGAATTCAGCCGAGCGATAAAGTATCACACGGAGCGTTTGCAAATCGCTCAAGAGTTTGGTGACAAAGCTGCCGAGAGACGAGCCAACAGTAACCTCGGAAACTCACACATCTTTCTCGGACAGTTTGAAAACGCTGCTGAACACTACAAGTAACTATATTTTTTATTTCGGCATTTCGCAGTTAAGTTAGTTGATGTGCATCAGCTATTTTCTTGTAAATACACTTCACGTAACATTCGGTGATCACTACTACCTCGCACGCAATATGGATTGTGCATATTGCGCTACACCACCACAATAGAAAGCTTGTGCTGCGCGAAAGAGAGGTCAATAGTTCTTAAATCAGCAGAAGAAAGGGATATAATTATTTCGCACTCGCCGATATCCATGTTTACATTAGTGTTAGTGATTTCATCTTACCGGTATTCGCTCGGTCATCATCTTGTATTGAAAACTCCATTTGGTCGATTTCAGAATGTTCTAAATAGGGAATATTATCTCCTGAGAGGAATCCCCTCAAGAATTATTGTAAACCTTTATCCTTTTCTGTTTCATCAACATTGTGGCGACCTTTGGCCTGGTCAGACTTCCGGCGCCAAACCGAATCAGTGCATTCGGCTGTTTTTTATTATGTCGGTAGCTAGCTCTTCGTTTTTTGTTAATTTGCTATCGACAGTACTTCGAACTGATGAACTGAATGCTCATTGCACCTTCCCGTATGTGTTCGAGAGACTATTTATACAACGAAAATTGACTTAAGCTGTGATCGTCATAACAAAACTGTTAAATTTCCTTCAATGGGTTTTCACCGTTATGTCGCGTGGAATTGGGTTTCTCGTGGTTTATCAATCCTCGAATAATTGTCGTTTGGAAGTGCGACGCCCTTGAAAAGTCCTAATTTTTTCAAGGTACTTAGAAGCAGGGTTGGCAAAAACCCGGGTTTTATCAAAAAATATCTGCCCACTGGGTTATTTCGGGTTTTTTCGGGGATTTTCGGGCTTTTTCGGGGAATTTCGGGTTTTTTCGGAGTTAATGAGAATTTTAAACGAATATATTTTAATCTTACATTTAATTTTATTACCATTTTATTGCATTTTTTCTCCCAATTCAAATCTATTTACTACTCAATAAAGTTGTAACTACCATGAAGGGAGTGCTTGACAATGTTGGGCTTCATACACAAGCCATCCATCTTTAGAAGCAATTGAAGGGTTTCCGTGGCGCTGGACAAACTACAGGCTGACGATACAACTATATCTGATGCAGTTGAAGTATGGCTTGATCTGATGGAAAGTCATGAACTTGAGCCCTACAGGACGGCCATAAGTGCGAGGTTCAATGATGCGATGCAACCTTTTCACTTCTTGGGGAATATGATGGATCCGGGATACTACGGTCGGCGCCTGAAATCAGATGATGAGAAAATGGCCGAAGAATGGGTAACGAAGCATTACCCTGAGTTCATGGCTAGTGTTTTGGCATTCTCAATCAAGGACACTGATGTATACCCGTCTACTTTATTCCATGAAAATGTAGTCTCGAAAATTTTAGCCAGTAAATTGTGGAAAATCATCGGCTAATAAACGGAAAAGATGGAGGTGGTGATTGACCAAAGCAAACTGCCCAATGGATTTTGCTCATTTTTCTTCGCATTACACACTTGTCCGGCCAGTTCTGCATCAATTAAAAGACTTTTCTCAACAAATACATCCTTTTTTTTCTTTTTGATATAAATAATAAATACAAACGGAGCTGCCATGGAATTCACCGACCGGAGTCGGGCCCATCATAATACAATTTTTTTTTTTTTTTTACACTTCTGGGGGGTGAGCAGTGGATTCCGGACTTACGAACCGGCTGTGGTAGGTTTAGGACAGCTGTCTTGCCACATGTGAGCGTTCACCTTACCACCCATTCACTCCCCCTTCGAAGCCATAGAATTTGAGATGCGCAAATCGCAGTTTTAGATAATTTTTCTAAGAAAGAGTATAATTATTATAAACAGTAATATAAATGCTATATCCGTTCATTGATTTAATTATTATAAAGAAGTATTTTTTCAAAAACCCACATTCGTCAAAAACCCTCGGGTTTTTTCAGGTGGGTTTTTACCCAATTTAACCCAGTGGGTTTTTTCGGATCGGGGAAAATCAAGCCAACCCTGCTTAGAAGGTATTGATGCTTACCATTGATGAAGGTCCGCTTTGGGTCTGGACAGGCTTTTTTCGACTAGTGAGCTGATCGGGGCTTAAGCTGCATTTTATTTCAGTCAAAACCGTCGGTTTCCTCCCGGCCTGGTTGCTGCTTGTTCTCATAAACACTGCACAACTCACTACCGCACTATGTATACTTCGGATTAATTAACCACCTAATTCAGTGATACCAAACAAAATGTGAAAATTGTTTTTAATGTTTTTTTGCTGATGTATTTTTTTTAATGTTTTTTTGATGTTTAAAACTTTCACAATTTACACTTAGTTTTAACTTTACACGCTAGATTTTAAATTAAATTTTAGTCTTTATAATAGTTTGATGTTTACATATAATTATTCACTCCAAAAGAAGATACAATTTTAGGGTGAAATCTCAAAGTCTACTAGGAAACTACTATTTTGTGAACTCGCATTTCGGATCCAAATCTTAGGACGCAATTTTGTAACTTAGTTTGACTGCACCCGAGCAAAATCTCTAATATCGATACGACACGATTTTAATAGAAAATACTGCTGTTTCTAATTAGCTTTTCTCTGTGAGGAAGAGGCTTTGTTTGCCCTTGGCCAGAGTCCAACGCCTTAAGGCGAGGCACTAAGAAGATAACCCAGAGGGGCTACTTCGCCCCCTGGCTACCAGTTTTGGTAGGATATCTCCGTCTCGAATTAACCTTCAGGATACCTCCTTCCTCCCAACTGGTTGCAGGACCGAAGTCGCTTGCGCGGCCTCTACCTGCCGTAATACACCTGTGATTCAGTTTAAACTATTGCGGACCAAAGGCATTTTTTGCTTGGCTCTATATTCACGATCAGGTAGCCTAATGGTCATTTCAAGAGTGATCGATGACAGGTCTACGTCCACCCCGCTGCTTCAGTATATAAACACGCCTTCTAATTATTTAAGCCATCTCGAAAATCGGCCTTTGACATTGGATATTTTGATGAAATTGGCTATGAATTGGCCGTGTCTTCATTTTTCAGCATCTTTGCAATCAGTCAGTATTTTGTTTTATGCTTGTAGCCGCTGTTGTTTTCGTTGATTACAGACTGAAATTACTATTTATTAGATGATTCACTTACATTATTGCGTTTAGAGAATTCCTGAAATAATATGTACGCCTTGTTAAGGGAATAACAAGCAGAGAGAACAAGAGCCTAGCATAGATATCTGATCTATCTGAGCTAACCGAAAGCTGGACGAAATCGTATATCGGTCGATTGTAATAGTTAGAGTATAACAGTCGTCAAAATAACTTAACCCTGAAACAGTCTCCGATGATTGTAGAAAACATGTTGTGAAGAACCAACCAACAACCAATTGGGTATTAGTCTTTAACCCGACAAATGACAGGCGTCCTTTTGGGGATGCAAGTTTTAATACACTGGAATGACAGGCATCCACTTGGTCCAGTGATGACGACACGATGGAGGCCGTTTGCGTTTTGTAATTTGTCGCCATTATTATCTTAATTGATTTACGAGATAAGGTTATAATGTTTTATATGTCAAATTTCAATGCGATCATTTTACAGTTCTTCTTTTTATGATCCGTATAGTGGTTTACAAGTTATGGTCGTTTTTATCAAGGTCGTCGATTTTGCGCGCGAAAAGGTCGAGCGCGAATGGGACAGCTGAATTTTTACTCCGCGAGGAGAGGGGTTAAATCCACATTTTGAAAGCAACGGAAGTTTCTAACATATAGGACCGATCATGAACATAATTTTGAATCTCGAAAATATTCTCAAGGATCTATATACGTCTTTGTTTTGGTAGTTAGGTCTACTGTACAATAATTGTTTTTTTTTCAATTTTAGGCAAACATTAGTTCTGGCTCAAGAATTGGGTGATGCGGCAGTAGAAGCGCAAGCTTGTTATTCCCTCGGTAATACTTACACTTTGCTGCGAGAGTATGCTGCAGCTGAAAGACATCATGCTCGCCATTTGGCTGCTGCACGTCGTCTTGGAGACAGGGTCGGCGAAGGACGAGCATGCTGGTCTCTCGGTAATGCTCATGCAGCGCTCGGTAATCATGAAAAGGCACTGTATTATGCCACGAAACATCTGGAGATTTCGAGAGAGGTTTGTTCTTTTGATTTGTTGATAAACACTAAATGACACGCAGGAAATGACGTCAATGTGATTGGTCTATAAAACGTTTGATTTCCGCAGCCCATGGTGATAAGTGAACTGTATTCGATGTTTTGATTGAT
This sequence comes from Micropterix aruncella, assembly GCA_944548615.1. Taxonomy (NCBI): domain Eukaryota; kingdom Metazoa; phylum Arthropoda; class Insecta; order Lepidoptera; family Micropterigidae; genus Micropterix; species Micropterix aruncella. Next base: position 9,227,926 of record OX155980.1, read on the forward strand.
TTATTTCCAGACATTTAGCTTTGCTATTGCCAGATATTTAGCTTTCACAGTTTTTGGTTAATTGCATTATTATAGTAAATAAAAACCCAAAAGTTTTCAGATTACCATCGAAATTCAATATGGTTTTGATTTTTTACTGCTTATTTTATTTTTCCTCAGTTTCACTTCAGTTGTTTCGATTTTGTTTCATTTTCATTTTCTATAGATTCTGTATCCGCGTTCATGTAATAACCTTCAGTCACAATGTCATCTAAGTTTCAGTGTCATTTCCATTTCGACGTAATGTCATTTTCTTCGTTTTGGTTTTAGATTAAGTTTTGATTTTATTATTACGTCCTCAACTCTCAATACAATGTTCTTGTTTATGTTGAAATTTATCCCTTGACTTATTACCTTGACTCTCAAATCAGGTTTTTTATATCCTTCAATCTGCTCCCAACGACTCTTTTTTCTAACTTATTGTCTAAGTCATCTTTATCATCTCCACTGTCTATATTTGCTTGTCAGTTTTATTTTATTTCGTTTTGTACATAGCTTCTTTCTCTTTGACGCTATTTTTGTTTCCTGTAATGATTTCTTTGCTCCTTCCTCAACTATCTCCATCAATTGATCTTGGCAACGTCAATAGTGCTATTTTCAGACGGATTTTTTCCAGACAGTTTTGCAGTTGCTTTTTTAGCACACTAGGTATTAAAACTCCATAATATTATGGAATTGGCTCACTTTTTCTGCAAACTATTTATTTATTTTAGTTATTTATCTAAGTTTTTATTTATTTTAGTTATTTATTTTGCTTACTGAAATAGCAGGAACTGAATGACAAAACCTTAACCTTATGCTTACTTGATTCTGTCACCCAACTGGGACTATTAGCCCGTTTTAGGTTGGACAGGGCTCCATCATTACAATAAATTATTTAAAAGTTTTAGTAAAATTCTCATAACACTAAATATCCTTAAACTGTGGTCTTTAGAAGAAGAATAAAACGAATCTCAATTCTATTATAAATTTGACACTAAATGAAACGTAACATTCCGTTTAATAGAGAGTGACAAATAGGATAGATTAAAAGCTGAAATAAAGAGATAAATAAAGTTATAAAAAAATACGTGTGGCACTCAGGGACTGCCGCGGTAAAGCTATTGCATAGCATTTTTAACAACTTATGCAAGTATAATTATTTATTTATTTTATTTTTTCTGATATCAGATAACTGCGCTCTATCGGAAAACGTTGAAATTATTCCGAATCATTTGCGGCTGCGAATGATTCGGAATAATTTAAACGTCTTCCGATAGAGCGCCGCGCACGAATTTTTTATTCGATAAAGCAAAAAAAACGGATTATTCGAAAAAAATCGTAGATAAAAAGATAGATAATTAAATTATCTTTAAAATGGTGCAGGTTTCATAATAATACGCCAGATAGTATTTTCGTAGTAGTCGTTTTTGTGTTCGGTTAGACCTAATTTCACAAATTAATTACACTATGTAATATAAACAAAATCTAAAATATTCAAAGCTAAGAATATTAGGAAAATGTTCTTGTTTAACATATATTTTTTTCAAATCGTAAGCAGTACTCGGTTAGACGTAATTATCAGTTTAAAATTATTAATTTTCGTTTAGAAATTTCTTCATTCGGTCGCCGCGCTGGCCTAGGCCCGCGATAAAAGCTATGCAATAGCTTAAAAATAAAAAAAATAAGTAATGAAAAAATATAAAGCAAGTCATTAATATTTAATATATGGTAAGTAATATAATAATACTTAGTAAAAATAAGTAGAATTCATTGCCAAAACATTTTATAACAACAAAATTAAAGAATTTTTGGTAATTAGTTCAATGTTAAAATATACTCAACATACATATTTACAATATATTCATAATTTGTGCACCTAAGTTTTATTAAATTATAATTTGTAACATTTGATGGTTAGTCTGTCATGACTCCATAACCATTTCTATATTTTATTTTTAAATACGTTAAATGTCAAATTCATTTTTATTTCCATATTGATCTTGTTGTATAATCTCGGTGTAATGAAAGAGTAATTAATGTCTTTGTCCATTTGATGTTTTCATCCTGGGTATTACTAAACTATTTTCTAAAACTTGTCTCGTTTGTCTTTGATTTTGAAGTATTGCGAAAATTTCATTATTTCCCAAATAGAGTTTTAAGAGGGAAGTTTTTAGAAAATCCGGAGAAATCTTAAATGTGAGCACTTTAAACGAATTCCACTGTAATTTTCTATTTCTCACCATAGTTTTTGCAACACATCCCAAACCTCAATTCTTCATATTCCATTTGTCTCTTTTTTTATTTTAGCTTGGGGACCCGCTGGGAGTGGCCACTGCTCAATTAAACGTTTCCGATTTGCGCAAAGTGCTAGGCATGCCACCCGCATCTGACAGTAGCATCTCCACCATTGATGAGGTTTTGGATGAACCTATGATGTCACTTAACGAACCTCACTCTTCATTCAACATGCTGAGAGTGCGAAGGCAGTCGATGGAGCAACTGAGTCTTATTCAGGTATAGATATTTTTTTTCTGAAGGCCACGGTCGGTTGTATTGGTGGGAGTCTAGGTACAAAGATATGCCTTTTTACAATAAATTATTTTTAAATGTCGTGTCAGGTAGTGTTTCTCTGGATTAACGTAATGAAGTGCGAGAATCAAAGCTTTCATTGCGTTCATATACTTACATGAGTCCCATTACAAAAGTAATTATTACATAATTTCTAACAACGATCCTCTGACCGCAGATCGTATCACATCTGTGGCAAGAACCTGTGGCTCTCCGTTGAATCTGGAAAGATGCACAAATGTTAAGGTTTACCGGAAGATAAGGCAATTTACAGTTTTGGAAAGGATCGATATTCAAATGCTCTTTTTTTAAAAAAAGTTTTTTCAATGTTAATTAATTGAACTTAATGTGTACAGTGTTTCTGAGCGCACTGGTGAGCGGGGACATTCACCAGACTTATGGCAATCCTATTTAATATATAAAAACTACCTTTGTCGGGATAATCTTGAGGTTAAGAATATGCATGTTTTATGTGTTTCGATTACCCCACAATTTTTTTAAATCAATAACTAGAGATGATATGTCTAATTTTCTTATGGAATGGAACAAGTAAGCTTCATCTCAATTTCATCTTCATCTTCATCTCAAGTCAAAATTTTATTGCTCCCATATACATAGATCACTCTGAAAGCTCCAAAACTGGTCATTTACATAAATAATTTCTAAATCAGCTAAATCAGCTAATTTTTAGATTAGCCCATGGTTGTACTGTCATACCCCGTCCAGCGCCATTTCGGTTGGGTGTAGCAAGATTTTTTCTGTGGAGTTAAGCATGCTTGTAAATCATTTGATTCAATACCGCCACTTACTGCAAGATTTGATACTGCCTGATCCTTAGAATTAGACAGAATCGAAGTTTTGGTTACTCTTGAGTTTTGATCAACCCAACACTGGCGGGAGCTAATGGGCCCTGTTGCAGTTATGTCACTAAGACCCAGTTGATAGGGTCAGTCAAACACAAGGGTCAACACCCATCCGGCGGCCTCTACGCAGAAGGGACAGCCAGGGTCGGACGCTAGCCTGGGGGCCAGTTTCCGCTAGGAGGCAACCTTCAGGTGCTCCTGGACAGTTTTTGCACCATGTGGCGAAGGCAATATTTTAGAGCTAAGCTATACTATTTTATGAACATTGTTGTTGCTAGTAGATGCTGACTTAACGTATATAAAGGCTTTCTTCTTCTTATAGTGCCTCTCCTAGACGAGGTTGGTTGTCTATAAAAAGTTTGAAAAATACAAAAAAGAGACGAAAAAAATATATATTTAACCTTATTTTGGGCACAGAATGTGCCACAGAAAAATAAACTAACACCTTTAACCCCTGCAATTGCGGGGTAAAATTTAGCTGTCCTTTCTGACCAGACAGTTTTGCGCGTGACGTCGATGGTCTTGAAAAAAAACACCATAACTTTTAAACCACTATACGGATCATAAAAAGAATAACTGTAAAATGATCGCATTGAAATTTGAAATATAAAACATTATAGCATTATCTCGTAAAACAATTAAGATAATAATGAATAAATATTACAAAGTAGGCAAACTGAAAAAAACTCGCCTATTCAATTCATTTCGATGTTTTTATCACATAATACGTAAAATATGCAAAAATTGTAAATACAGTTATGTTCTTTATTAAATACTTTACCAAAACTTATATTTTGTTTTACTTATTTGCATACAAAAATATTTAGTTACTCAGCCAAGAAAAATTCGATGTATTCTCATAAAAAAAAAAATTTCAATTTTATTTTTGTGATTACTTAAAAGTTGTTTTTTATATGAAATTCTTTCAAAATAACTTTTCCACTATATCATTCTTCTTAGAAAACATACCAAAACTTTCAGCTTTGTCTGATATTACAGAAAAATCTAAACTTTTTTGAGTTAGCATTGTAAACTTGGTAACTTTGACGGAAACTTTGATAATACAAAAATGGTTAAGGATTTTCAAATAATATGTCTTATTAATTATGCTTATTATATGTCTAGTAACTAAATATTATACTCCAGAGAGTCACATTTCATAGAAAAATAATAAAAAAACCCCATCAAAATGTGATAACGAAGAGCGTCGGATAAAAAAATGTCCGATGTCAAATTACAAATCAAGTTTAATTGAGCAAAATATAGCCAATTTTGTGATTATATACGATGTAAATGAAATAATAGCTGTTTCATAAGCGAATTAAACGAATATTACGTCATAATTCGCGATTTTTCGGCCGATTTTACAACAAAAACAAACAAACATTTTTTGCAACGCGTAAGTAAGTCGAACTATTTTACGCGATAATTCGTGAAAAAAATCAGATGAGCTGTCCCAAATCAGAAATTCTCTTTCGGAAACCTTCCTAGAATTCAAATTACTTACGGTTTTGCAGGAAATAGCACAAAAATCACAAAATCACAGAACACGGACGATGCAAAAACGCTCTGCGGCCACGCGGCAATGGCGCCGACCGCTGCGCCGGCGCGGCTTCGCCATACTGATGTTTATAAAATATTTATCGCCAGAGAGTCGTCGATTAGAGTTGGACCGTTTCATGTATTCGATATCGGTTACTTTAAATATGCGGAAAGGATCGCAATTCGAGTAATAAATCGCATTTTACGCAGCGCGGAGCGCCCTAACCAATATTGATTAGAGACCATCTGCGACAAGTAATTGTCAAAACCAAGAATGGTTAACTCAAGTAGGAGGGGTTAAAGATGCAAAGGTATAAAAAGGAGGAGAATAAGTAGGGAGAGGAAATTTATTTGGAAGATTTCAAATGCTCTCTGAGTCTCTTTTTAAAACATGTTATGCTTGGTGCAGTTGTCAAATTAAGTAAAATGCAGAATAATTTTTTTTAGATCTTTAGAATTTCTGATTTGACTATTCTATTATAAATAAATATTTTATACTGATTTCTTTTTTTTTTCACTGACATTTTAATTTTCGGCTCCTAATAAGTATTTAGTTATTTTTAGTATAGTTTTTGAATTTTTATTTTTTTGTTAATAACTGATTTAGTGTTTTTCTTTTCCATATAATAATAGTAAATTTATTTCGATAGGATATATGCCATTTCTACAAATAAAGTATTGAGCAAGCATAGACAAAATGAAATGTTTGCCATAGAATAGGTCTTGGCCTAGGTGACATTGCCACTGAACCATGTGATGTATTAATTTTCTATTATTGACTCAATGTTAAAAATATTTTAGTGCATAGTAGGTACCTACATAAGTTCTGAAATTGTATAACTCACATAACATATTTGCATTACTACAATAAATTAATTAAATTGGAATTATAGTCAATTTTAATCAAGCATTCTCATCAACTAAGGAATAACAAGTGTATTTAGTTTGGGTCATAAGAGCCTTTCTTAACAAATGGCGCTGATCATATTAAAAATAACTACTTCTACAATGGACGCATTTGGTATTTGAACAGGTGGTCACAATTAAAATGATCTAACTTCCGGGAATTTCACGATATCAGTCTCATGTAGAGAAATAAAATCAGGGAATCGAACAATGAGCTGGGTTTTCACCATCTTAATATCAACTTTGGCATTTATTATTAGATAATAAATAAATACAAACGGAGCTGCCATGGAATTCACCGACCGGAGTCGGGCCCATCATAATACTATTTTTTTTACACTTCTGGGGGGTGAGCAGTGGATTCCGGACTTACGAACCGGCTGTGGTAGGTTTAGGACAGCTGTCTTGCCACATGTGAGCGTTCACCTTGCCACCCATTCACTCCCCCTTCGAAGCCATAGAATTTGAGATGCGCAAATCGCAGTTTTAGATAATTTTTCTAAGAAAGAGTTGATTATTTTTCTGGAAAGGCCAAGATCTTTAAAGAGGTGAAATAGAGATTTAGCTGGCAGGCCACGAGCGCCAACTTCCACCGCGTGAAGGTGAACAGTGAAGCCGTTCCGGGTTACGGCATTTGCAAGATCATGGTATTTATTTAATTTGTACTCGTGGTCTTTTGGGATATTTGATTCCCATGGAACAGTTAATTCTACAATAAGAGCCACCTTCCGAGATAGAGAGTAAAGAGTTATATCTGGACGGAGGGCTGTGCATCCGAGACTTTCAGGGAATTTATACTGCTTAGAGACCGAATCAACCTCCAGAATCCAATCTGTAGCTTTCTCGATTATTGAGAAAGGTTTTGTAGTTATATGTTTTTTGCCTTTAGAGCCATCCCGCACAAACTGTATTGGGGGTTTGGAGGATACTGTCAAACCCTTGTTGGCACGAGCCACTGAGAGACTAATTACCTCGCGAATAACAGCGAGAACTTTGTCATGGCGGTAAGTGTACCGTCCTTGATCTAAGGCCACCTTGCAGCCAGCTAGAATGTGTCTAGCTGTGCAAGGGGTATTGCTACAGAGGGGACAAGAACTATCCTCGGCAAAGCTCCAACGAGCGAGGTTATATTACATTTATATTTATAGTTTTAAGCCGTAGTTTATCAGAAAACCATATCAATCGTTTCGTAAAAGCGATTGAATACACTCTCGCAAGTTTTATCTCCGCTATCAGGAGATTTCAACTCTTGTCGCTATTCCTGTCTTTTACAGATCACACTAGATAAAATGTATCACAGCTAATAATATTTTGTAGATTACGCCTGACGGAAAGCAGAATTCTCAAAAACAACCGCTTAGCGATAAGAGCGACGACGGAACTAAATCGCAACAACTCTTTAAGACTGACTCGATGGATAATCCGGTAGAATCGTTCTTTGATTTGCTGTCTCGGTGCCAATCGGAGCGCATGGACGACCAGCGTGCAACGCTAACTAACAAGGAAAACAACCACCCCAAGCAGCACCAGGCTAAAATGCAAAGATCCAACAGCAGCGGAAATAAACAGAGGTGAGGCGATATATTTTATTTTATTATATCGTGATAGGACAGAAGATACATTACCGTAATTCAAATACAAATGTATTTATTTTCTACAGCGAACTACAAAAATCGTCTCATGTTTTCAAAATCGAATTACAGTATTTATTTTGATGGACCCAATATGCATATTTAATTTTATCATGTAGGAAAATTATTCAGCTTCGCGCAAATGTAAATTAAACGAGTTTCTTATTCAAAGATATATTTCATGTATTTTATTCATATTTGGTGTAAAAAAATCATATTTAGGGTAGAGTCATCATGGTAAAATAAAATTTCGATAGACATAAAATATATAATGAAGCAAGGCTGTAAGTTACGAAACATGATATCAACATGTTTACTATTTACGTAATTTTGAATGATGCATATTGATGGAGGCAAAGTGGCAAAAATCGAGTTTAATTTTGCGGCACCAAACCCAGCCACTAGTGCGCGGCTGGCCAGCCCACGAAAGTTTAACCTTTTGGAAGCGTCATTCAACGCAAAATTTTGAAGCCCTCAAAAATTTGTTTGTAGAAGGTGTTTGGAAGCATACTAATATATACCGGTGGCTTATTCAATGGCAGGCTTCAATGACAGGCTTTTACCGCAGTGGAGGGAGAAATAGAGCCTATAATTGCATAAATATGGATATTGGCTCCTTCTCCGCCTCCTTCATAATAAAGTCCTCCCTTGATCTCTTTTCACAACTGCCCTCTCACGGCCTACCATTACGCTCACAAGAAAACTTTTGTCAGTAATAGCATTCTTCAAACTTTTTACCGAGTCCTTTGCAGTACAGGCAGCTCGTTACTAGAATTCTATGCCTCTTGGCATACGCCAATCAGCTACGCTCGGCATGTTTAAAAAGTAACTAAAATCCCATTTACTGGGTAAATAAGTTGTCACAAATGTCCTTCTCTTCTCTCTTCTTCATAAATTATATAATTATAAATTATAGTAGAAGAATGCTATTACTGACAAAAGTTTTCTTGTGAGCGTAATGGTAGGCCGTGAGAGGGCAGTTGTGAAAAGAGATCAAGGGAGGACTTTATTATGAAGGAGGCGGAGAAGGAGCCAATTAGGGATATAAAGATCACTGGAGTTACTGATGGGAAATCATTCGATTTATTTGCAGTAGGTCCTAGATATCATCAAACTTTTTCAACGAGAAAATGAAGAAACCATGCTGATAAGAAGTTTAGATCGGACTGATATTGCACTTACGGCATTATTGGGTTTAAAACTAACGAAGATGAATAGATGTGGTATTTAGACATGAACAGGAGAGGTGATAGAATTACTCATTGGGCAACACCGGCGACAATCTTCGCTCAACTTGAGATGATGCCTTTAACCAATATCTGTTTCTCGCAATCATGCAAATAAGACGGAACCAGTCCACAACTGAAGACAATAGGTTTCACTTTTGCAAGCTAGGAGTAGGTCATACTCAAAAAATTTGTAGGCGCTGCTGGAGTTGAGTAGAATTAAAAGAGTTAGCTAGCGATGGTCTATAGCACTGCAAAAACCATCAGGATCTTTGTGAGTGCAAGTAGTAGTGCTGTGATTCGATCGGAAACCTGACTGCATTGGATTTAATAGGCTATTTTGAACCAACAACTCATTCAGTTGAGTGAAACCAATCCACTCTTTTAATTTGAAGCGAGTAATTTATATTTTTTATTTCAAATCTCTGCTTTTAAAAGTTGTTATGTCAAAAATTCATTTGACAGCTAAAACCTGCGTTTCTTTGAATATTGATACCAATTGCTTTATTTAAGTAATTCGTTGTTTGAATTCGTGGAAATTTACTCAGGCTATTGGCACTCAGTGTCACATCTCAGAGCTTGTTTGTTTTGCCTCATTGCCTATTAGTCTTATCTATTATCATGATTATTGTGACGATAACGTCATTGTTGCCTGGGTTTTAATCAGAAATGTCACAAAAACAGATAGCGCACGTCAAATCTATAAGGAGTTTAGTTGTTCTTTGAATGGTGAGTGAATTGTTATTGTAGTCTAAAAAATATTTAATGATTTTTTTGTAACTTTAAAGTGATATTAAAAGTAGTTGGTTACTTGTCATTAGCGTCTGTTTACTTTAATCTCAAGTAATTATGCATTTCTAACCTCGAAGAAAGTTGAATAATAATACTCTGAATATTGTGTATACCTACTCTCTTAGCAGGAAAAAATAATAAGTAAAAATACCAGGTATACCCTTAAAAAATGGTTTTTAAATCAGAACAAAGGTTTTATTCAGTTTAATTTTGTATACCTTATATATTCGGAATCGCATTAATGGATTGTTGTCACTTTACGTTTTTATTGCATTGTATGTAATTCTGTTTGGTTCCAGAATTAAAAAATTAAAAAAATATATAAATAAAATATAAACATGTATTTTCTTTTTCTCGCTAGCTCAAACAGCGAAGCTATGCTCGAACTGATTTTGGACATGCAATCGGAACGAATGGACTCCCAAAGGGCTTCGCTGCACCCGGCCGCAAAGAAGGCTGAACCGACATCTCCATTAAACAAATGCATTTCGCTACCAGGCTTGCGCAGTCCACAACAGCCAAAACCAAAGCCCGATGATGATTTCTTGGACATGTTGGCCAGAGTGCAGGTAAGTCTCCACAGAGAACACATCCACCTAACTTAAGTCCTATGCGTTACTAGCGACATCGCTGGAACTATCATATGTGTTTATGTTCGAGAATTTAATATTTAATTTATGGATATTCTGATTTATAAAGATTGGCGAATTTGCCCAGATATAAAATGATGATAAAATAAATTGATTTTATTTCATATACCCAGTTCATAAAACAATATTTAATAATGGATATTGAATTGTATTTGATATTCTGAATTTTTTGGTATTTTTAATTTTTTTGTTACATTATATTAAGAGGTAATTTGTTTTATTTTGATCAATATATCTTAGTTATACGTAAAGTGCAGGATTATTAAATTTATATCTTTATATTATTCTGATTTCAAAATTTTATTATAAATAAATAATTCTGACTTTATTCCCCCTGACATTCTAATTTTTAATTTCTAATTTTAAATATTTAGTTTTTTTCAAATATATGTTTTGCATTTTTATTCTTTTGTCTATAAATGTTTTACTGATTGTTTGATTTTTTAAATATAATAATAGTAAATTCATTGACGAAACGATATATGACATTTTCATAAATACAGTATTGAGCAAGCACATACAAAATTAAATGTTTGCTTTATAACAGGTCCCAGCCTTCAACCAGTTAGGTGATATTGCCACTGAACTATGCAATGTATTAATTTTCTGGTATTGACTCAATGTTAAAAATATTTTTCTGCCTAGTACCTAAGTTCTGAAATTGTTTACTCACATAACATATTTGCATTACTACAATAAATAAAAATAAATATCCTAGAGGCACTCGCTGTCCCTTTTAGTTTGGACGATAGCACATGCCTCTAGTCTATCGTTTTTATGAACAGGGTATAGTGATTCTCTATCATACTATTGAAGATTACAGCCCTCTTTGAAGTGTTTTTTGCTTTCTTTTGTTTTAAAGTAAGTGATAAAGTCGCAGAGAAAATGCCTAGTGGAAATTACAACCTTTATTATGGGTGAAGAGCCTCATGCTGACAGCTACTTAGGTTAGTTAACATACCAAATTGGGTTCTATTTGAAAGCAAACAAGCAGAAGTCTCTGGTTTTATCTGTTTTTGTCTCACCATCAATTACTTTGGCTAGTTTGAAAGCTACCAAAATGAAATTTGACATCACAGTTAAATATAGTCAAGTTGTTTCATTTTGCTGATAATATATTATCATTTTTGTTTTCCTAAGTATGTCGGCTTATCTTAGGAGTTTCCACTGGAAAAATCTTGATGCGGTGGGTAAAGATTACTGGAAAAATAAAAGGCTCTTTCACTATCACAATTTCTGAGAAGGTCTGGGAAGTCAGTGGGTTGTTTTGTAGTGTAAAAACAGATTTAGATGGTTGAACATTGTTTTAATTTACAGGGTTCTCGGCTGGAGGACCAGCGCACAGAAATGCCAAAGCCTGCTACGACTCGCTCCGTAACCGTTCCTGACGATGACTTCTTTTCTTTAATTATGAGGGTTCAAGGAGGAAGAATGGAGGATCAAAGGGCAACTGTAAGTACAATACTTGACTGTGATGGGTTGGACGATTGTTGACTCAATTGCAATATATTTTGTATACAATTGGATGCGTAAGCAGGTTCTCATTTTTGAATATTAAAATTTAAAAGTTCGCCTTCTAACACTAAAATATTGAGTGCGAATGATATGTAACCTGAGAGCAGCTTACATCACATGTACTAAATGAAAATGTGGATTAAAGCTATGGTCAAGATATAAAGCATTAAAGCTATGGTCAAGAAACAGTCCATAATATTGGATGTTGATATATTAATAAAGTCAATACATACATTCAATTACACCTAGTCTAGTCATAAATTCTGTCACACCAATAAACGCAACTACTGTAAGAGAATCATTGGACGCGTCTACTTCATCTAAACCTAAACTGATGATTGACAAGTGCCATTTATGTATGTTACATTTGTGCGTAAAAAGTTTTTGGTGTCAGTTATTTACAATTATCCAAATGCAAATATATCTGTTGACAGGCCCTGTATACAGGCCTGTGACATCTTTCATTAGCCATGATAGCCCTTTCTGGAGAATTATGTGAGGGTCCATTGGTCCGGCTTTGGAGGGTATGGCGTCTCAGGGCTGTTCACCCCGAGGCAGGCTTCTTCGCGAGCGCTTCTCTCGAGGCACGCGGTCGGTCCGTTTGAAGGTACGTATTCAGCAGCGCGATGTTCTCCTCCTTCGTGCCGATTTGGCACGCGCGAATGAGTTCAAGCAACCGAATCGCCTTCATCGAGACCGGCTCGTCTTCCTCGAGGAAGCGCATCTCGTCCAGGTATTCCGGCTCTTGGGGCTGGGGTTGCGGGGGCGGCTAGTGGCACTCTCCCGGTCCGTTTGCGCGCTGGCGGACGCTGCGGTGGCCGCAGGCAGGTGGGAGCAGGCGGGGGGCGCCCCCAACCCCCTCCCTCCCCCTGCGGCGGCTGGTTCGCCTCCACTGCTGCTGCTGCTGCAGTGGCCTGGAGCGACGCCGCCGGTTCCACTTCCTCTCCTCGGCCGACCGCTGCGGGGCGGCCGGCGGCGCCGGCTTTTATCTCCAGGACAGCGTTTCTTCGTGTTGCGGTGCGGCAACAGTCTGACTTTTTTCCTTCTGTACGAGTCGTAGAAGTTAGAGTCGAGGCTCGCGGCGGGGCGGCGACGACCGCTGCGCGCGGGACGCCCCGCCGCTTCCCGTAGTCTGGCGAATTTCCGCCAGGAAGCGGCGGCATCTCCTGTCGTTCGCAGGGTGGTCCTCTCCGCAGTTTCCGCAGATGGCCCAGTCGATTTACGGCCACGGGCAATCCTCGGCTGCGTGTTCTTCGCCGCGGCGCACGCACACTTGCCGTCGGGGGCAGTTGCGGCCGCTGCGGCGGAAGCGCTGACACGGGTGGCACCGCTCGGGGCTATTTCTGCCCCTCCAGGCCTGCACGGTAATCTGCACGAAGTGTATCTCCGCGATAGAGAACACCTCTCGCCAGCGCTCGTTCTAGCGGATGACGGCGTAGAAAAGTGCTCGCCGCCCGCCGCGTATCGTCCGAACGTAGCCGGCCTCGATGACGCGGACGGCCAGCCCAGAGATGGCCTCCTCCTGCGTGGTGTCGGCGAGCAGACTGCGGATGGCGATTTTTGCGTCCTTGCTGAATGGCGCCGCGTACACGTGCCACGCTACCGAGCCGCCCGGACTATGTAAGTACTGCTGAACGACTCGGTATTCGGCGGAGTCAGCCGGGCGAAAGCGGAAGCCGCCCCCTCCTCCGAGCGGCGACGCGATTGGAGCGCAGCCCGGCCTGGCCCGGATGGCCTTCAGGCGGTCGGGCCACCTGTCCAGCTCGGCCGCAACATTGGCCGGGGGCGCGGCTCCAGTTTTAGTGGATGCGGCAGGGGACGCATCCCCGAGCGCGGCAGTGACTCAGGCGCGGCTCCGTTGTCGTTCGGCGTCGGGCTCCTCCTAGCCGCTTCAGCATAGGCTGGCGCGTCTTCGTCGTCCGAAGTCGCCGGGGAGTTAAGCGGGTCGCCGTCGTAGAAGGAGTCGGCCCGACGGCGTTGCGGGTCTTTCCATGGCTCAGCGTCCGGAGAACGGGGATCCCTCCCGCGTTTCCTCCGCGTCGCAGACAGGGTAAGCGGCGAGTCCCCGCCCTTCGCCGCGACTGGGAGATGGGGCACGGCCGTTTCGGCGGCATCGGTAGTGTGCTGCATCACAGCTCGACTGAAGCAAGTAGACTAGAGCAAAGCTACAACAGTCGGACACTCGAGCGGCTATACAGCGCAAGCAGCGAGAAAGCCTGGTGGCCTTCCACTCCATTCAACTCAGAATAACATTACAGTAATACTCAAAGTTACACCCTCATTAGTTGTGGCTTGAAGGCCATAAATCGGACAACAAATTTTCATACAATGATTCTCAAATCCTATGGCTTCAAAGGAGAAAGAAATGGATGTTACGGTGAATGCTCACATGTGGCAAAACATCTGTCCTAATCCTAAAGCTAAACACAACCAGTCTTTAGTCCGGAGTTGACCACTCACCCTCCAGAAGTATAATAATAATATAATGATGGGCCCGATTCCGGTCAGTGAATTCCATGGCAGCTCCATTTCTATACATCTATAATATCTATACAAACTCTTTCATACAGCCTCTATCAATAATACTCCATTTGGCTGTAAGAGATTGCCTTAGTGTGACAAACCTGCCATTTTTTATAATACTTTTTTCCATAAACAGTGTATTGTTAGTAATATTTGTTAACGCTAAAGTCCTAAATTACATTTGATTGTTCATAAACGTATTATACTACTATCGTTGCTGTGTTGAGTACGTGCATCACTTCACGACTTGTCGTAAGAGCAATGAGTGCGAGTGAGGGATCCATTGGACAACATGATCGCATCTTACCTTATTCTCTGGGTTCACACAAACCAATAAAGTCTGAGAAATGCTAATCTATCATTTTAACCCCTCAAGCCCCGATTGGCCGATATCGACCACAAACTGATTCAGCGAGACTGGCCCGTTTTAATTTTATTTTAATTTAATTTGTTTTATTTTATTATGTTTTATTAAGTTAATATGTTTCATTTTAGTTATGGGTACAGTGGTTTGGCAGTAATTTATATTTTTCGTGAGACAGTGTCATAATTCAATTTATTTACTAATTTTTACTAAAAATTTTTGAGACATCAACTTGTCAATCGGCTGAGGGGCCGAGGCCTGAAAGGTTAAATCACACTAATTCATTTCTCTCCAGCTGAATCACAACCAATCAGTGATATTGTAATTTTCATTTATCTTTTAGGTCCCACTCCAGGAAAACTCAGTTAACAAAACGAAGAAGTAGGACGATTTGAATTTTGGATGAAATTGTTCCTGCGAGTAAGTTTCACTTTTCTTTATTGGATATTTTTATGATAAACTGAACTCTATCCAATGGACTTGATCCATAATGACATGGAAATACAGCTCAAACAAATTACAACCATATATCATCAATCACCTTAATAGATTTGTATATTGCAATGTTATGGAGAGGATACGTCCCTCCACAACAGTTGAAGGTAGCGCAAATTGCCCAGAAGTGAAATCATATTGTCTATTTTGTCTCCTGCCAATTTCTTCTAAAATTTTAGAAACTTCTTCAGAAGAATGATGCCCATAATTGAGCATTAAATATTCCCAGATTATCCTTTTTGTTTACAATAAAGATCAGTTCTCTATTGGGGGTATCCATAAAATCGATAATCTGGATTTTACTTAAAGTTTGTTGGTTTGTTTCTATTCTTAATTGTGAAATTGCACAATGGGCAGGTTTATTGTCATATGACAATCTCTTACAATCAACCCAACGATGACGTGTTTATATGTATGTGAAACATATCAATATATATGTCATAACATCGACATTTGAAAATGCAATTCCGTTAATTTTATCCTAACGGTAAATGGTGACCCAGCCGGGAATCGAATCCGGGACCTTACAATGTAAGATCAGGCGATCTAACCACTATGACACGGCGCTGTAATCCATAAAGAAATAGTGGTTTATCAGAAATAATCAAAATATTTGTATTTAAGTTAATATATACAAATAGGCTGCATCCCGGAACACGCTGTTTATCATGTTGTGTATTTGACATGCTTTTGACATGTATTTGACATACACCTTTGACCTGCTGCTCGGTCAAAGTTGGCGCAGTCAAAATTCAAAAAAATACATTGCTCGAATCGCTTTTGGATAACCGATGACCGGTGTCCGGATAATCGATTTTATTTGTTGTATCCGGTAGCAATTTAAAGAAGATTGTGTAAACACTGGAATACGAACTCGACTGTCTTATGTACAAACAACAATATTTAATATACGAAAATGTCATGGCACCTGTCATATTTTATGGCGTTATACAGTTAAAGTAATTTTAATCTCTTATTTCTCTTTCAGATTAGGTGCAAACATATGGAGATTGATAGATGGAAGGGATTGAATTTCAATATACAATAATTATATGCGCCAGGAGCAACATAGATCTGCATCGCAATTTTTATCTTATAAATGACATTGCCTTATGTTATCAAATACAAGTAAATTATCATAAAAGAATTGAAAAAAATACTTAAGGAATTCCATGTTATTATATTTTGCCCGATTTTACCATAACCCGTTGTTTGCGCGGAACGGCAACATCTCCAGTATCTCTGTGAAATCCCATGAAATTTTGTGCTCAAAAACATTAGGTTTAATATGTTTATTAATAATATTTTTTTGAGCTGAGAGAATATCTTTAAACATTTAATATACACCTAAAGTGATATAAAGTAATCACATTAGGTGTAAATTTTACCAGCTTTTAGGAAAAAAAAAATATTTTTATTCAAAAATTATTTGCGTTTATGATGAACTTTTGTATCTCTGCATGGCAACATATTTTGCCAAATATCCACGCAAACAACGGGTTATTTGATATTCGAATTGTGTGTTAA
Organism: Micropterix aruncella; assembly: GCA_944548615.1. NCBI lineage: Eukaryota > Metazoa > Arthropoda > Insecta > Lepidoptera > Micropterigidae > Micropterix > Micropterix aruncella. Next base: position 9,244,549 of record OX155980.1, read on the forward strand.
ATGAATGAATGAACTAAAATGTTGTGATTTTGTGTTGTATTAGGTTTTCAATATTCTATTATGAGTTGAAAGGGGAGTTCTGTTTTAAATTCATATGATCTTTATTGCCATTTTTGTTTCACATACGTATTAAAACTTTTGATATATTCTCTACAATATGTTACAGTAAAAGTTTGATTTCTGGGCGTTTTTCCGTCGTTGGTTTTCATTGCCTTCATAATGGCTTCGACGAATTGCAGTTGCTTGCGAGGCACATTAATTACCGATTGACGTTTTGTTTTTATATATTTTTATGTAATTCTGTTTTAACCAATCGGAAGCCAGCCTTCGCGCGCATAAATTGCGCCGCAACTTTTTGGTCAATTTTGTAAATAAGTATAACAATATCGTTTTATCGTTTTTTCCCGCGCAGATCTGTCAATCGACGCAAAATGCCGATAGGCATTATTGGCACCTGATCAGTTAACAATAGATAAATCCCTGTAAGAAACAATTATGGATGTAGGTGTAGGTACTGTGATTTTGTGACAACCGCCAGTACCATAATAATAATAACAATTTGTAAATGTTGATTTTTTGTAGTATTTTTTTTCTATTTAATCTTCTGTTTTCTATTATCCGCCTATATCCCCAATCGAGGTTTACTGTAATTGCATAATATTTTTATGAAATTTAGTTTTTTTTTAAATTTTTCATGGATTTTTTTTTTTGAGGGAATATTTTTTGGTGGACTCCCCTTTTACTATTTTTATCCACTGCTTCTTTTGGCGATGTAATTTCATTCATTTCTCACTCAATTGTTATCTTGAGCAAATTCTTATATTATTTTAATAACTTATCTTAATAAGTACGTCTTCTGAAATGCATTTAATCATTATTGTACAAATTTTATTACAATTTCTGAGGGGGAACTCCAAGAACTGTCCTTTTTAGGGTTCCGTACTTAAACATAAAAGGTTAACCTTTGTAAAATAAGGGTATTTTAACCCTCGACCAAATTTCTTAGTTTCATTGTCAGTATTAATAAAGACTGTATTCGTATATAATTCCATCCAAAATACAAAATCTTTTGCGACTGTTTATGGGCTACTTCTCACATTTATGGCTAATACCAATATACGAATATATACCAATACTCCGGATGCGGTTTCATAAAAAGAAATCTTTTGGCTTCCAGGAATCCCCAACGTTACTGAACATACAAAATGAATGCTCAAAGATTAAAAGATGGTTTTATGTATGTCCATCCGTCCGTTTCTCGTTCTGTAAAGGCTCTTCCTCTTAGTAAATAGAGCAATCCTCATATTTCAAACTTAGTAACTCATTAGACTAAAATAAATTAAACTTCCGTAATTGGGTTAAACGAAAATTAAGTTGTCTGGTACAAATTGACATATTTAACAGTTCCTAACATTTAAAGAAAACTATTTACATTTTACAATTACATTACATAACTACTACTACTATTTATTACCGGTCTTGGATCATATTGTGCCAGTACGGAACCCTCAACTTGAGAATTACTGATTTTGTTCTCATTGTTACAACACTATTTATCAATATTGATTGTATATGGTAGTGATTTTGCGACGTTGCCTAATTAAGAATGAGATTCTCTTGTATTAATTATTATTATTTAAGTTACTTATCGTTGCCAATTTGTAAACAGAGTAAATATGCCATTTTGCCAAATGGCTTTTTTGCCCTTTCTAGAAATTGGTGACATTATGCTCGATATAATACTTCTTCAATTAATCCTCAGTTTTACCTGGTGAAATGAGCTTACGCTGATTACGCAGGGAAGTCCGGGGAATCCTTCCAATATAGATATTTTTAATTACTTACAAAGCCACATTTTCAGTTTTTACTATAGAGTTATTCGAAAGATATTTCTTTAGGAAATAAAAGTATTAACGTCGAGAACAATAGAGACTACTTTTAGCTTCAAAAATAAAATAAATAGAATTGAAATAAAATTATTATTCTTATCATTTTACGTCATTGTTCTTATAATCATTCTTACAATCACAGTAATTACAAAATCTAATAAAATCAATGTTTATTATAAGGAAACTTGCAAAACTTGACCTATTATTATTTGCATCCCCGTCTTTTTTGAAAAACTCAAAAATGTTTTCGAACCTCTTACCTGAATAAGATGAATCTGTATTCCATTATAGGCGACTAGTGCAGACATGGCTATATTTTCTTTGATTCTTTGGGATTTTTCATAATTGACATCATAGACTTCAGCCGGGAAAGCATCTTTTGTATTAGGTACAAGGTAGTCATGTGCGCCGCCGACGTCGATTTGAAACGCTACAGACGCCAATTTAAAAGTCGTTGACACAAGCCCGCGACATACCTAATAACCTTCATTTAGCCACCTAAAATATGTTAAAACATAATGCTCAATAAATGACTTATCCTGATGTGAGCCGAACCGTGGGTTTGGCCGACCTTTGAAAACATAAGCAGGCCATTAGGCCCAAGCTGCTCGATTCCTTTAGGCTTTTAAACATGTTATTGATGAGAGATAGTGTTGATAGAGAATGGAGATAATTATCAAAAACTATCTATTTACATGACCTATAAGCAACTTCAGCTGGTTATCCGCAAAACGCCATCCCCACCGAGAAATCGGGTACCGACCGGCGCTCACGACTAGTACCACAAATAGATGCAGTAGTCGCAAAAACAGTAGTCGCAAAAACAAAAATTGTAGATGTATTTAATGTTTTTGAAAAAGTCCCTGGAACCAATCATATAAATCAAGGGTTAACAAACATCGACTTGTATTTCAATTCTGGATTCAATTTTTTCCATTATTATTAGTTTGACCCTGATTTGAGTGGCAAAAGGTAATGAAATATGCCATTGATTAGTGTACTTTGTTTAAACTTTAAATCCTTTTGCACAAGATATTTTGATTTTTTCTTGTTTAGTTATGGTTTATCGAACCTTCAGAAAGCTACAAAGGAAAACTATCAAAGGCTTTCACATGTCTTAAGCAAAGGAAATATACTCCGAAGCTATCGTAACGGAGCTTTTATTATTGTTATAAGTATTCCTTTTACACCATCCCCACAAGTTCAGAATTAAATTAGGATAGTCATGTTTTATTGCATAAGTCAATATGACAATAAAAAACTTTTGCCTTTATATCAATAATTTCTGATAATGCCAAAAATATAATATTCTGCTACGGGGCAAGAAATGTAAATTGTACCATATACTCTTATCCTCATGTTGATTACATTTCGTTTTTATCATTAAGCTGTAAAAATAGTAGATTTCCTTTAACACCAAAGCATGTAATTCACAGAGTGTTTTTTATCCAAAGCAGAAAGATTTTTGCACATGTGCGATGCTGTTTTTACCGCACGTGCAATCAAACCTTCAAGTACTCATTGAGTTGTATGAAGCAGACCACAAACTTATCCGTTCCGGGACAGAAATGTACATACTGGTAAGTTTTATTCTGCAGTTTTCCATACTGTAGGAGAACATTCTGAACGGCCTTACCAAATGGTTCATCTGGGGATGGCTGTATAAGTACATTTTTAGTTCTACCCGTTATTTTCCTAAATAATTGCTCCCGAATTATTCTCAAATGAAACAAAATTGAAGTACTATTGTTCTGAGCGAGATACACATGAATGAATTGTAACGGTAACTACTTTTGTAATAATCATTTATTTTTAACATTATTCTGTACATTTGTATTATGAATACATATTTAATTACTTAAACTTAGTACTCAAAACAGCAATTTATAAAAGTTAAACATTAGCCCTTTGCGTTGGTTGATTAACATTGAAAACGTATTATGCTGTATAACCTTCCAAATTATTTATATGTTTGAAATTAATTTAGTTGATTTTTTATTGTAACTTGATAGCAGGATTTTAATAAAACAATATCTTAATTTCATGACCAAATCAAAAAGTCTCAAATAAAAAGGTGTACAATCAACCAAAGAAATAGATTTAATTTATATAAGAACTGCCATTTTGGAATTTTGTGAAAACCCCGGGAGATGATTCTTCAAAGAAATAGTTTTTGGCATCATGATATGAATATGATTAACTTGTACCTAATCCTGTCCATCGAAAAATGTATGCAGTCAGTAGGATTAGTTGGTAATTTTTATACTGATTACATTTTAAAACGTACCATTAAAATAAACGTAGGCAAAATATGACTCGTTTTATTTATTAGATCTTTCAACTTCGCAGTTCAATTGCCAACTATAAAAATAAATCAATCAGTTTTTGGCTGCCAAAAAATGTATTTTTTGGCTGTCAAATGCAGAAATGTATTTTATTTGACACGATCTTGAACTTAATATATTTTTACTAGTACCTTGGCGAGGGCCATTGATTGTACGTTTGAAATTGCAATGTGACATATCGAAGTCGCCAACTTATCAACAACATCGTCCATAATATTTATTGATATTTAATCACAGACGGTACCATTGACTATATAGGAATATTAGACTGCTCAATGCCATAGTAGCTTTTGGCCACCCTTCTACGCCGCCAACATGCAGGTAGCGCTATTAGCATTATAGGGCAAATTGTTTGGCCATCTAGAATAATACTGTTAATGAATGTTTTTTTTTATAAAGGACTGATTGATTATACAAACCTATTATTTAACCAATGATAATACTCAATTATTGAAATGAAATGGAAAATACCTTTATTGTACTAAAATAAAAAAAATACATTGGTAAAGAAAACTTAGATTCTATTTTAACTTTTACAAACGGCGGGCTTATCGTTTTGCGATTTCTTACAGCCAACCGTTATTATTAGTGCCATCTATAGCATTTTTTTATAGGTTAATAACGTAACTATTCATAGAGATTAGAATGCCATTAATTAGTCAATTTGAACATTAAAGTGCGTAATTATTACCTTTTGAAACCTGTGTACAAAATTTAAATTATTTTATCTATTTAAATAATATGAATATATTGAGAGCTATGATTTAAAAAAAATATTCTTGTATTATGATTTCATTTTGAGATAGGACAGTAGAGACCAGACAGTAGGTTCTCTTAGAATAAAATTGAAATCGAAGCGAATACGTCACGAGTCGTAAGGGCTCGGATATGACCGTCAGGTGTCCCGCTTTTCGGCCCACGTGGATATGCAAACGTTCGAAAAGTCGCCAGCCTTTATCTGCGCGTAACGCTAACCAAAGGCGTTCATCAGGACTTACCCCTCTACCCACATCCTTTGCACCCTCTTCCCGCAATGCCCTGTAGCTCGAGAGTAAACCTACTGTTTGGTATACTGTGGTAACGGTGTGTTAACCCTTCAAGCCCCGCGACTTCGATATCGAAGTCAACTGAACGCGTCCAGGAAAAGTGATTTGATTGGGTTTTTCGTGTCATTCCGTATGCAGTTGTATTTTATTTAAATGCACGATGATATTTGTATCATCGTGCATTTAAATAAAATACAACTGAATACGGAATGATTCAAAAATTTGATATAGGTCGTGGGGCTTGAAGGGTTAAGAACGCCATTTATGGCTATTGCACAGAAGATAAGATTAATCAATGCTTGGAACTATGAAATCCATCTATTTCGCTTCAAAGTAAAATCCTAGCTGCCAAAACGTAGTACGGCATTGAGCAATCTAATATCCTATTTAATCAATGACCGTACTAAAAGAAATAGACAAGGCGCTATAAAGACATTAGGCGATAAGTGGCAAATCGGTTTGTGTACATCTTGCTATGGGGTGTCATGTTGTTGTTATCCCCACTTGTTCAACGCCGCCAACAAAAAGCCGTTCTTAGTGGCATATCACAGCGAGTAGTTTTTCTATCTTTCCTCTTGTGGATAACGCTGGGCATGCACAGATGACATGTTTCGCTGCCTCCTCCATTTCACAATTCCATCTACTATGCCTAGGATGCGATAGTGCCTGTCGATCCTGCAGTATTATTTGAGCATGTATCGGTAGTACGATGGCTCTCTTTGATTACATTTTACCAATCTCCACCTGTGTTTCGTTCAGATCTCTTTCGCTTAGAGCTATTCATTTGTACCCCCTTGAAAGTGGCACATAGAGACAGTTTGAGATTGCCAGTGCTGTGGACGAACCTGCCATCTCAGCATGTTGTAACGATCATGTCATCTTGTCACCCTGAAATGAGTCGCAAAGACTTTAGGATGTAAACAACTTCTGAACCGAAAACGGACGCCACTCCCCAGCAGAGTCCAACCTCAAATGGTGAGGGCGCTGCCAAGCCAGTGGGACTCCCTCGCTCCCTGCTTACCAGCTTTGGGACGAATACTCCTGGAGACTAGTGGCCGATTGAGGTTACTTACGCGAACTTCTACCGGTTGTAAACAATTATTCATCGGAGTCGAGTGGCCAATGGGGCATTTTAAAGGTAGGTGACAACAGCTCAGCGTATACTGTCTCAGGAAACTGGAGCCAAACAGAGTGGGGGAATTAATATGACGAAATAGGCAAATTTTAATAAACAAATTTGGAACAAACAAAAAAATATATTTTTGTTTTTTTTTGTCAAGTTTGTAAGTTGTATCTATTGAAGAAAATTTTGAGAAGCGTTGAGCGCGCTGCGCCATCTAGCGGTAGGTAAAATATCGCTAACAAACAATACTAGCGATATTTTACCTATCACTAGATAGCGCATCGTGCTCATAGCTGTTTATAGTAATTTCCAACTAATAAAAAAAAAAACATATTTTTTTATTAAAAGTTGCTTAGTTCGTACTGATTCACCCACTAGAAGTATGTCACTAATTAATAACTCATCCTGTATGGGATTGCCCGGTGCTATCACTGCAGTCAGTGAAACTCCAACCCTCAACATGATATCAGACACCATGCTTCCGCTCCTAAACTTTGGTAAACTTTTGCCCAGAGACGACTGGCCAAAAAACCAACTGCACTGGGATGCCGATAGCCTTAAATGGTATATTTATAGCGACCGTGACCGACCAAATTTCGAAAGAAGTGTAATACAAACTTATGGAAATACGCTTCCATCTTCCAAGCGGAGGTAGGTATACGCCATTATTGAATTTGCGGATACCAACCTCCATAAGAAATACGCCAACCACCCAATCTATATAAAAAAATGGAGGTAATTAAAAACCAAAATGATTTTCTCAACCGATTTTCTCTCGAATCGTTATGATTTCCTGGTAGAAAAAATCGACGTTATGGAGAAATAAATTTCGAACATCCCCATTTTACAGAAGTCCAATGCAGAGCTAGAAAAGGAATTATCGCTTTTGAAATATATGAACGACAATTATGACAGTCAGTTCCGCGACTCGCGACTTGTGGCTGACACAGGCCACAAAACGCGGAAACTCGCACTGCGCGCTGCTCCGCCCTCTCTCACCATCACTTCTCAACTCTCACCTTTACGTCGTCTGCGTATGCATGTAGGTACACAGTAGCGTGACTAAGTCTATCGTGAGACTGCACTGCACGGCAGAAATAGGGTTATAAATTAAGGCGGCCACCGACCACTTTTCGCGGCAAGCAAAGAGTGGTGGCCGTCGCGCCACCGCCAGCCACCAAAGCAGCAGTGGCGGGGGTGCGCGACAGCTACCGCTGGCTGTGGCAGGTGGCTCGTTTGCGCCGAGCCTTATTCGCGCGGTAATTAGCATCCTAGTGACTCATGTTAACAAGGGTCTGATAGTATCATACCCGCGGTAGCTCCCTTTTATGCGTACCCCGAATACGACTGGCAAAAGTACAGAAAAGCTACTTGTACCTTAGCATTAAATTCTATAATCTACTCCCTACAAAATTTAAACAGCTGGAGGACATAAAATTAAAAAAAAAACACCAAGGAGATGCTGATAGGCCACCCTTTATATAATCTGGCCGAATTTGAGGGCCATGATTTTTCAAATATTGTGCCCATTTAAATTACTTAAAAAAGTAGAGCCTTATTGTCTGATTATTTTATATGATTTTATATCTGTACTTTTAGTTTAAAATGAATAACGTAGATTTAATTTGATTATTTAACACTTTACTGACAATTTGAATATTACGAAAAATAATTTTACTACGTATCTTTTCGAATTACTAACTACTTCAAATATTAGGCTTCTATTTTGATTAATTAAATTTATAGTTTGACAATCTAGTAGTTAATTCTTGACTACCTATGTATGTTCAGTAAAGAGTAGTAACGAAACTTACTACCTAACCCAAATATTTTGACACGCCCAAGAGCGGTCTTTAGCCGTCAATTGGACACGACGAAAATGTAATGTAATGTAAGTACCTTCCGAACCCCCCCTCCCCCCCTCAATCCTTCCAAATTCCCAATACAGCTTGTGCGGAATGGCTCAAGCGCAAAAAACATTCCATTCCAAAACCCTTCTCAATAATCGAGAAAGATTCCGACTATATTCCGGTGTCTAAGCGATTTGGTGTCTAAGCAGTATAATTTCCCTGAAAGACTCAGGTGCACAGTCCTGAAAATGAGTAAATACCATATAGGATCTTGCAAATACCGTCAGCCAGAACGGCTTCACTGTTGGCGGTCGTGACTTCGCAGACAAATCTCTTTTACATCTTTTTAAAGATCCTGTTATCTCTAGGAAATTTATCAACTTCTTCTAGACACTTGACTTAACAGCCTGTCTCTCCTCTGGCGAACCTTGGGAGAGGCCTATTTACAGGCCTATATGTATATCGGTCTATCACAAGGCTCGCCACGTTGACCGGTCCTCCGTCTTCCTCATCCAGTCGCTTCCCTCTATCTTTTTTAAGTCGTCAGTTCACAGGGCTAGAGGGCTTCTGCACTGTGTTTCCCGGTGCGCAATCTCCGGATTCGCCCCCCCCCCCCCGTCCCACTCCCCCAGCAGTTTTTTCGGCATATGTGGCCGGCCCACTGCCATTTCAACTTGCTCATCCTCAATGTCACTATATCCACCACTTTGTTTCTTCGGCGGATTTCTACGTTCCGGATCATAGGTATACCGAAGAGAGCTTCCGAGCATTGCTATTTGTTGCACGGTGCTTCCGTATATATCCTCCCTTTGTAGAATTTTACTGAAAATAATAAAATTGTTCGTAACCTGATGAATGTATACGTAATTTAAATATTATTAAAGATATTATGCGCTCGTTATTCGTTTATATCGGAGTAATAATAACATTTTGTGTTTAATAAAAATATTGTGTGTATTAAAAAATATTATGGCGTATTTTTAATGTATTAATTTTACTCCAAACAAATGAAATGTAAAAACGATCAATTATTGTGAATATAATAAAGTGATATAATATGATCGATAAAGTATTTGTGTATTGAAATTTTATTTTGTTTGATTTTTGTTGTATTTTTCTTTAGTGTTAATGGTTTTAAGTCAATTTCTATTACTACCAGTACACTTATATGATTGATTCTAGTATTTGTAATTATATTTTCTTAGTTTTGAATATTTTAAAATAGTTTCATGGGTTTTTTCATTTTATTATTCTATTTTATCATTAGACAGTATTATAGTGAACGTATCTTTATAGTGAGCCTACCTTAGCGTGGACGTCTGGTGCGATCCAGTTAGGTTAGGTTTTATTACTTTGTATCTGTAAATAGGATTTTGAGAGAATAAACAATTTAAAAAGGAAAAATAAAAATTACCCATTTTATTTCAAAATATGGCGGTGTTAAAATAAAAATTACCCATTTTATTTCAAACAATCGAAAATATTGTCAGCCTTTACCTGCGCGTAACGCTAACCGAAGGCGCTCGTCAAGAGGTACCCCTCTGCCCACATTCCTCTTCCCGTAATGCTTTGTAGCTCGAGATATAGGTGTAGCTCGAGACATAGGTTAGCTCTAAAATATTGCCTGCAGGCAATATGCTCGCCTTTTCTTAAGAATAAAAAGTTTTATTATTATTATTATTATTATTATATACTGTTTGGTATACTGTGGCCCAGGTGCCAATCTCTTTACGTTTACTTCTGAATATACTCATGTACATTGTCTGCCGTGTAAAGCCGACTTTAGTCAACGCTATTGTCAAATTAATATTTCTGCTTAAATAGTTTTATATCTATGTACTTATATTAATATATTACTAGCAACTCACGAATTCTAATATGCGATAATTAGCTTTAATTGATAATTTATGCTTTTATTGTATATTCTGAATGAATAAATTGAATACTGAATACTGAAATAATAATGCAAATAAATTTGCAGTGTGATCATCTGATAATTATTGTTTATATCCACTTAAGCTTGGGATTAAAAATAGGGTCTCGTGTAACCGATTGCATGCAGGTAGAAGAACAATAGTAAGCCATTGGAACTTGGCATTGGCCTGACTGCTCCCGTAATAGATCGCTTCATGTGTCGGTCGCAAATTAACTGTGGACGCTTTTTCACAAGAGCTGACCTGAAAATAAATTGAATACATATTTCATTCTTGGCTTGTTTCCGGAAGGAAGGTGTTCGCTAGATTGGAAGCGAGAACTAATTAAAAGTTAATTAATATGGCCGGGCGCGTTTGGAGGCGACACAATCAGATAGCAGACGTGACTAATGCAGTTGCCAATGATTTTAATTTTCTTTTTCGCTTAGCCATGGAGGCACAGGCAACAGCAATGTAATTAAAAACCAGAGATGGTGTGTTTCAAATTAATTGCAAACTGCAAAATGGCAACGGTTATCTTTTTACGCTCCAGGCCCAAGAAGATCCATTCTGTTCTCAGGGTTGGTCGCAATCACGGGTCAACACCCGTCAACCTAGGAATCAACCTTCTGTCGCTCCTGGACGGTCTGCTTACCGTGCGGCGTAGGCCAATCGATTGTGCACTCTGACTAACAGTTTAGAGTTTCAAGGCGATAGGTGAGGGCAGCAAACCCCGCCCACCGCCCGGGCAGTTATAACGACGAGGGTCGTCTTGTCTGCCCGGGATGGTGCTACGACAACCCTGCGCGTACCAGAAGGGTAGAACGCGCAGGGGGTGAAATAGGGTAAACCACCCCCCCGTACCGCCCCGAGAACCCATTTATTTATAATAATAAAAGAATTTACAAAGTAAAATTACAAAAATAATACTAAATTTACCATATTTACAAATAAAAAAAAAAAATAAAACAACAAATAACAAATTTAGGGCCGGTAAGCGGGGTAGAGGACGCTCCAGAAACGATGATGGTGGGGCGCACGGTCCGTGGGCAGGTCTCGGAGCAGCCACGGGGGGGAGGAATCCCTGGATCCTGCAAAGAACGAAACGCCCTTCGGGGCGGTAAAGAGACGGACACAAAGACGGGCACTTCGGGCTGGAAGTAGCCGCCGAATCACGCCACCAAGGAAGAGGGTACCCCCTGGGGGGTATCCCGAGGCCTCATGCTTTCCCAAGAAGCCACCCAGTGCTCCACAAGCTCGCCAAACGACTGGAAGCAGATCCTACAACTGACCAGATCCGGGTACCAAATCGGAGAGCGCCCAACGCACGCGCCCACTGCATCCATCAATTTCTCCCGTGCAGCCGCTAGAATTGGGCAAGACCAAATTACGTGTTCCGCAGTTTGGCGACCATACCCACAGGCGCATCGGGGGTCATCGGCAAGTCCAAAGTCAAATAGTTTGGCTCTGAACTCTCCGTGGCCCCCAACCAGCTGCGTGGTATGGTGGTCGAACCGCAGAAACGAATTTGCCATCCGCACTGCGACGGACGGGAAAAAGCAATGGGTGAGGCGGCCCGTACCCCCGGCGTCCCATCTAGCCTGCCAGACACGCAAGGACTCCACCCGAATCAGGCGGGCAAACTCCCCAGCTCGGTGCGCCACCGGGTCGATCGACAGGCCATGAAGGACTACCGGCTCGCCCCGGCGGTACCGCGACAACGCTGCACGCTCCAGAATCTCCAGGTCAATCGGCAGAACGCCAGCGATGACGGGTAACGCAAGAGTGGACGTCGTTCTGTACGCCCCGGTCAGGGCCACGAGAGGGATGCGCTGTCCGCGCAGCAGCGCGACACGCGTCGCCTCAGGAACAGCAGACTCCGTCCAAGCGCGTGCGGCATAAGTCGCACGCGGGACGAAGACGCCCTTATAGATAGTCATGACCGCCGGGAAACGAATTCCCCAGTCGGCCCGACTCACTCCGCGGAGCGCAAAGAATAGATCCCGGGATTTTTCGGCTGTAATCTTTGCGTGCGAAAGAAAGGAAAGGGAAGCCGTAAGCGTCACCCCCAGGTATCGAACGGTGGCCGGGAAGGATACCGGGCGACCGTTCATCCTGATGACAGGGTTCCGCTTAAGATGTCCCTTCAGGAGAAGCGCCTGAGTTTTCATCGGAGAGAAGGTGAGTCTGTTTCGCTGACCCCATCCGAGGATCAGGTTCAGCGAGTCAGCCACCCTTCTCTCGACCTCTGCGCGACTCCTGCCGCCCACCAGGAGAAGAGCGTCGTCTGCATAAGCGCTGACGGTGCACCCCTCCGGGTAAGGTAGACTCTGACTAACAGTCGGGGGAGTATGGAAGCGGTACTGTTTCCTATAGAGCGGGGGCAGTCGCGGACCTTACGGCGACTGCTCTTGAAACGACCATCGGCTACCCGATCCTGGGTACACAGCCGGGCAAAGGATGCCGTGGTCAGCGATAGATTCGGTTTATATCGTTTCACCGCTTCGTAAGGGAGAGGACCGCGCAAGCGACCTCGAACTCGTAACCAATCGAGAGACCGGAGTAATCTGGTCGCAATTGGAAGTAAGGGCGTGAGTGTAAGCCCGCTGGGGTAACACACCCAGTTATCTCGCGGTTAAGGCGTTGGCCTCGTTCAGGCAGGGAAACAATTCTGAACGCGCAAATTTTTTTTTGAGAATAAGACGGGATATACTCTATACATTTTGACCCTCCCTTGAGACGATTAAGACTATTTCCAGACTGAAGCCTGTCTGTGAGTCTGTGTGTATTTCTCCACGATAGCGCCTAAACTATTCATCCGATTGAGCTGAAATTTGGCATGTATGCATCATTTGTTCATGGTAAGAGTTGAAATTATTGTAGTTGAAATCGGCCCACCTTTTTTTATTTGTTCAAATTGTATTTCCTTCTCCTAAAGTTGCAGGCGGCCAGTGCCATCTGTTACCGCATACCTATGTCACTGCGCGCTATTACCTATGAATAGCGGCTGCAATTTTTGTCTATGCTTAGACGCCGACGTGCGCTTTCGAAGATTCTTCACTGGATTTATGCTAGGTGGCGTCATGCTACTACGCAAATGTTTAGATTTTGCTCGGAATAAAATGATATGTTAATGATTGAAAAGATGGTTATAGATTCCAATGATTCCATACTGAGATAAAACGCATCTTCCAACATTCCTATGACAGTTACAATTTTCATCTTTCATCATTCCTATGACAAACCGATTTTTTAAAATTTTGCAGGAGAACTTATAAACAGTATTCTGAAAATATTCTTAAGTAACCCTATTAGTACAAAATATTGCTTGTAGATATTATACTGCTGTTTTATTTACCCCAGCCCAAAATGTAATCATTCTCATGGATAAGAAATAGCAACCAATTTCTGATTTTGATTTGAATTGATTTTGATTTCTGAATTTAAATAATTTAAATCACTGGGTATACCCGGAAATGGTTTTCGTCATATGTGCATAAACATCCATAGTAAAAAGGTATTTTTGCATGGACTTGGAGCTCGTTAACAAGTATTTCAATGGCTATAACTTTTGTGTGTTGTTTTTTTTAAATGTACGAGTAGTTTGAAGATATGTGATAGATAATGGTTTTTGCAACCAAATGCCATTCATAACTCGTTACTTCCAAGAATATAACTTAGACCCTTTTAGCATGAAGCAATTCAATTTGTATAAACCCAATAGATTTAACCCTGCTCTTCATGTTCCTCATGCTGGTACCAACTATAGGCAAAATGCATTTCTGTGGCGAACTAGTGACAATTGTAATTATTTGATTAAACGCTTTGACTTTGATCTATTCTGTACGAGTATTAACTCAGCTAGGCAGCAGCTGAACAGTGAATTCTTTAGCATTAATTGTGGAATATTTTTTGATGTATTTTTAATCGTTACCTTTATTTGAAAGGTCACGCATGTTTCTACAACGTTACCTAAACGTGAAAACCTTTAATTGACTCTCTGTTATCCTACTCCTCTTTTTGTTAAATTATAATTAGCGGTTGGTTTTCCTAAAAATAAATAAATAAATAAATAAAGTTTTATTTTTTTTGTATAAAGCTTGAATCTAATGATTGTAATGTTGACATAATATATTGTACATATAATATCAATAAATCAATATATTTGTGACTATCCTCACTAAGTCATGACCTTATACGTTCAGATATCTATAGCTAATGTACTAAGCTACAACGAGAATTATCAGCTTCTTTGAAGGGTATGTTGGCTTCTTTTACTTTTCCGACAAAGGGAAAGTATTAAGAGCTCGCAAATTTTTTTTTCGAGACGAAGACGGATATATACATGTTGACACCCTCCCCTCCCCCTTCTTTCCTTCCCGAGACGATTAAGACCATTTGCAGACTGAAGTCGGTCTGTGAGCCTCTGTGTCTGTGTGTGTGTGCGTGTGTGTGTGTGAAGAAAAGATTGTGGTGACAGCGGTCTAATCTCGAAATATTGGACTCAGATACTTGAAACTCGGTACACAGATGGGTCGTTGAGCCGAAACCAGATTGTGGTATTTCGGTCGGAATATCTCATATACAAGCGAAACAAATAATTTTTAAACTCCGTCATATTTAAGAATATACTATATCATATTGGAAAAATACCATTTCAATAACACGGAAAATACTACAAATATAGTACGAAAATGGCGGCTGGGTGGGGGGGGGGTGGCTTGGGGGAGTTGTCTACATGCCGTAAAGGTCTTGGGGTGGCCCAACCGTTTTTTTAATACTTGACAGATATAGCCTAATGTTACTTTGTCATATTTAATTATATATTTTATTACATTGCTTATACAGCGACGCACTATGTAGTTTAAATATGTGGATTCGAAGACATCCCGAACCTGGACATTTATTTTTCGATCTTTTTTGATCGAATCTATAAGTAAACATATATTTTTTTTCTAGAATTATAGTCCATAAAAAACACAGGTACCTACTGGGCATGTCTCCATTTTAAAACAAACTTATTTTTCTCAGAGCGTGTTTAGACTGATGGATTATTATTCCAGCAAAGTAAATTTAGATTAGAATATGTACATGCGCCATTTTGAAATTGAAGATTCAGCTGAATTAAATCTTCCGACTCCAGATTCCTGATTGACGTTGGAAAATAGTACGGAACAGTTGTGTAGCGTTTTGCGCACAGTGCCCATTCCGTAAATTAAGACAGCGTGTAAGCTTGTGCAGTTATTATTAGTACATATTCCTATGTTTCATGCCAAAGCTTGAATAACACGAATATACCGTTTCTCACGGGGAATAAAAAGTGATTTATTTGTAGACGTTGTCGATTTGGCGGAACACGGAATCCCTCTTAGTCGGAGAGTTCTCTGCTGGAAACATACGACAGTCTGTATAGCAACCCAAAAGAGGTAAATACATTTAAAAAAATTAAGAGGTAAATATTTTTGTTATAAATAGGATAGAAACGAATTTGTCAAGACTAAGGATTGTCCAGGGGTGTCTACCCTGGACAACGGCGGCTGCAACGTCACCGAAACGTCGGGTGCTACAAATTTCACGCGTTAAATTCGTTTTCTATCCTATTAATAATGTCAAGCAACCGCGATAGTCATCAAAAATATTTTTGTTGACGTTACAAAGGGATATATTTTTTTAATCACCGAATTACACGGCCCGGTGGCATAGTGGTTAGGTCACCTGATCTTACATTGTGAGGTCCCGGGTTCGATTCCCGGCTGGGTCACCATTTTCCGTTGGGAACAAATTAACGGAATTGCATTTTCAATTCTGTCGATCGAATGCAATAAGAAAACACACACACTTACATATAACACGTCACAGTAGGGTTGGTTGTAAGAGATTGTCATATGACAATAAACCCGCCCATTGTGACATTTTCACAATAAAGAGTATAAACAAACAAATTATCGTTTAAAATGAGCTTATTTTGCTGGTTATAATAAACTGTCGCTTTTGTTCGTCAGAAACGCAAGTGAAATATATACGCACTTATTTTCTCCACGTTTTTCGTCCATTTTGTATAGTTCAAAAATCGGTTGTGTCACCCCAAGACTTTCCCGGTAAGGACTGATTTCATCTGAATATAAATTTCATAAATAAAATCGATGACCGCCCTCTCTCGGCCGGCACACATATCCGGTTGGGTTTCATGGCGATCCCTCAGGTGGCGAAATTCATTTCTCGGCTAAGAGAGGGTTTGGGCAAATAAAAGCGGTTGGCGCTTATATTGGCGATGGCGTTAATATTTAAATAAAATGTATGGCGGAATTTTATTATTATTAGTGTAGCTTGTATATAAGATATTCCTAACAAAATTTTACAATGTAATTTCGGCCCAAATAGGCATAGTATCTAAGTTCAATACTTCGTATATTAACTACTACTAGTTTGATATACCCTTGGTGGACTGATTTCAAACACAATCATTTCGGCTCTTCGGCCATGACCAAATGACGCCTGCATACAAATGATGCCTGCATACGCACAGCCAGGTGGCATAGTGGTTAGGTCGCCTGATCTAATTTAAACAGCTGGAGGACACAAAATTCAAAAAAAACATCAAGGAGATGCTGATAGGCCACCCTTTCTATAATTTGGCCGAATTTGAGGGCCATGATTTTTCAAATAGTGTGCCCATTTAAATTACTTAAAAAAGTAGAGCCTTATTGTCTGTTTATTTTATATGGTCTTATATCTGTACTTTTAGTTTAAAATGCATAACGTAGATTTAATTTGATTATTTAACATTTTACTGACAATTTGAATATTACGATAAATAATTTTACTACGTATCGTTTCGAATCACCAACTACTTCAAATATTAAACTTCTATTTTGATTATTTATATTTATAGTTGGACAATCTAGTAGTTAATTCTTGACTACCTATGTATGTTCAGTAAAGAGTAGTAACGAAACTTACTACCTAACCCAATTATTTTAACACGTCCAAGAGCGGTCTTTAGCCGTCAATTGGACAAGACGAAATGTAATGTAATATCGCTACCGAATCGGTAATGAACTTCCCGAGCAGCCTAATGACAGCGTGATAGTATTCTTTGCCACACGTAGGCGAATGGCCGACCTCTGCAAGGGTGTTAAAATTAAACATATTATTTTTACTTGTAAATATTAGGGACTAACTTGTAAGATTTTATCACATGATACCAAATCGAGGGGAGGAGAAGCTTCAGCGGGCTCTCTGACTATTTCGCTTTGACGTCAAAATGATAAATGGCCTGGCGTAAGAGTCGCAAAGGCGTCGTCGCCGGGACGTCCGTCGGGGGTACGACATTGAACTTCGTTTTTCTCTAACCCAACATTTTCCAAAGTACGAATGTCTTTAGATAGCTTTCCCCTCTTTTTATTTACGGGGATAGGACTTTCAATGATCGATATAGTATCGAACATTTTCTTTACTATATCAAAGATTCTTATGAATATTTTACCACAAACATTTATTTTGCATGCACTTTCCTGGAATTTCTATTGAAACGCTACTGAGTTTGATGAATTGTTCTTTTTGTTGAAGCTAAAATATGAGAACGATTATGTGATTATACTACAAGTAATTAGTGTGATAATGCAGTCCTTGCATCTTTCTAAACCACTTACATTTAATTTTAGGAAAGCCATTACATTTCAAAATGTAATTAACTACCTAATGATGATTAGTTAAGAACGAATCTACCCATCTAATTAAAAATGCTATGTTTTAGACTAAAAAATGCTAGGATGTGATTATATACCGCAAGTAATTAGTGTAACAATGCAACTTTTGCAACGTTCTAAACAACTTATATTTTATTTTAGGAAAGTCATTATATTTCAAAATATAATTAACTACCTAATGATGAATAGGTAAGAACGAATCTACCCATCTAATTACCAATGCTATGTTTTAGACTAATAAAATGCTATTATGTGGCTATATACCACAAGTAATTAGTGTAACAATGCAACCCTAGCAACTTTCTAAACAACTTACATTTTATTTTAGGGAACTCATTACAGTTCAAAATATAACTAACTACTTATAATCATTATGTAAGAATGTACCTACCCCACTTAAATAATAATGTCATATTTCAGACCATTAAAATGCGATTATGTGATTATACCATAAAGTGTAATAATGCAACGTTGCAAATTTCCAAACCACTAACATTTTAATTTAGGAAAGCCATTACAGTTCAACATATAATTAACTACTTAATTATCATTATGCAAGAATGTACCTACCCCACCTAAATAATAATATCATATTTAATACTATTAAAATGCGATTATGTGATTATACCACAAGTAAATAGTGTAACAATGCAACCTTTGAAACTTTCTAAACAACTTACAACTTTATTTTAGGAAAGCCCTTACAGTTCAAAATATAATTACCTAACTAATGATCATTAGGTAAGAGTGTATCTACTCACCTAAATAATAATATTATGTTATAGTACACTAATATGATTCTGTGAATTTGAGATTTTGATTTCGAATGCAGACTCCCTTAACTTATGGTCATTGCACTCGATATAAGTTATTGTTATAGTTATCTGAATCTAAGTCATCTTCATCTCCAAGATGTATAATTGCAGGTGCATTATAGTTTCAATACTATGTGTTGATCCCTTTATATTTTGTATCACTTCAGTCATGCCCGTATAATACGCGCGGCTCGATTAAATTAGTAAATTCTAAACGAACATGATTATGCTATTCAATTTTCTCGAGTATTCTAACCATAGGGTTGGTTATAAGAGATTGTATTATGATAACGAGTTAAATCCCCAAGCGAATACTATTGTTTAAATATTAATTATTTAATTTAGGCAACTGTATTGTTTATAAATTTAAATTTCAATCGCGCAGTCAGAGACATTGTTCCCTGCTAAGAACACAAGATCGGCGCAGATACTACAATATATTGTGCCCAGTAGATCTAAATCAGTACATGATTTGGATTTCGCTTATTTATTTATTTAAGAATTAATTACTATAAAACATTGGTTTTTCTTACAAAAATATCAGGAACCGAATGGCAAAATCTTAAACTTTTACCTCTTTTATTCTGTCACCCAACTGGGACTAGCCCGTTCTAGGGTGGTCAGGACTCTAATATTACAATAAATTATGAAAAAGTTTTAGTAAAATGCTATTAAAACTAAATTACTAAAACTTAATGCCCCCAAAATGTGATCCTTAATAAAAAATATTATATAATAAATAAAAAGCAATTCCATTATATAATCGGCATTAAATGGAATACTACATTCGATTACATAGATAATGACAAACATAATAGTCCTAAAACTAAAATAAAGTTATAAGTAAGAAAAGAAAGAAAAAGTCATTAATATTTAATATATGTTAAGTAATACAAAATTTAATATGACAATACATAGTCAAAAAAAGTACAATTCATTGTCAAAACGATATACTTATAACACAGGTAAATATTTTTTGGTAGTTAGTTCAATGTTAAAATATAATCAACATACATATTTAAATATAAGATATTATGTTAATAATGTGTGCACCTAAGTTTTATAAAACTATAATTTCTAACATATGGGTGGTCTGTCATGACTCGCTAACCATTTCTTTATTTCATTTTTGAATTCCCTAAATGTCAAATTCATCTTTATTGCTATATTGATCAGATTGTAAAATCTCGGCGTAATGAAGGAGTAATGTCTTTGTCCAAATGATGTCTTCATCCTTTGTATTATTAAGCTATTTTCTAAAACTTGTCTCGTTGGTTTTTGGTTCTGAATTTTTCCTAAATTTGAATTATTGTCCAAAAATAGCTTTAAGAGGGAGGTTTTTAGAAAAAGTTGCCTACAAAGGACTTTAGCTTCCTTATAAAATTCATGAGTGGGACGGCGATATGATCTACAAAGAATATTTTCTTCTTCAAGTATATAAATTTCTGCGCCACTTGCAATGGCTCTAGCAGGGTTTTACCACATCCACTTCATCCATTTATACCGTAAGTAATAAGCGATTCACATAAAGCGTATTGAATAGTATAACAGTGTCATCGGCATATGTGATGATTTAACCTACTGGTAACTGACATAGGTCGGCTATGTAGACGAGGAATAAAATGGGTCCCAAAACAATACCCTGTGGGACACCATACGTGGGATGCTGGCTTTCACTCTGGAGGCCTTGGATGGTATCACTTTGATCCCTGTTGGATAGGTAACTATCAAACCATTTAAGACTTGTATAGTTAATTCCCACACTGCTCAGTTTGCTCAATAATATATTATGTGGAACGGAGTCAAGGGCCATTGCAAGTTCAAGGAAAACTCCTAGACACTTATCTCCTTTATCCACCGTTTCAACTATAAATTTTGTTAAGGCAGTTGTAGCGTCTGTTGTGCCTAGACCTTTTGTCATTACCGTGCCCCGAGATTAACTAATATTTTAGAAAAACATTTCAATATTTCAGGAAAAATGATTTATTCAGTGGTTGGTTAGTAAATGATGAAAGGAAACTGAATGTATCCTCATGACATTTCAGAAATAGCAACGCATAATTTACACATTCCCTCACCTCTGATAAAATAAATTACCTTTATGTACCTATACTAGAATGAATCCAGATTTTTATTTTTATATTTTGTATTTTGTAATATTGAATATTTATTTATTATTTAATGAATATTATTATTATTGAATGGATTTTTTTGTATTTTTTAATGATTAGGTATTTTGTTTGTTTATTTTATTTAACTATAACAATTTCTGAACTATCTTTATCTTAGATTAAGAAACCAATGGATTAGAAAACATCTTTTCCTAAAATTACATATTAAATTGCTACTTCATAAAATTGGTGTCTTCCTTGGTGTAGAAGTTACGCAGAATCATTGTGTTTTTAAATAATTTCTATGTATTTTCATGAATAAATAAATATATAAATTAACCTTACCATAGTGAAATTTCGCAATAAATAGTACTTAGTAGATAACATTTGTAGGTACGAAGAGATGCGAAAACGTCATTATTGACGGTCACTTCCCGGTGGTATAGTGGTTACGTCGTCTGTTCTGGGTTCGATTCCCGGCCGGGCAACCATTTTCCGTTGGGATAAAATTAACGGAATTACATTTCAATCCTGTCGAGCAAATGCAATAACAAGACACACTTACACACGCTACACGCACACATAGGTACATATAAACACTTCATATATTATTTTGTCATCGACAAGAGATTGTCGTATGACAATAAAACCGCCCATTGAAAAATTTGACAATAAAGAGTAGAAACAAAGAAAACTTTTGAGGGTCGAGCCTAGTCTCAAAGACGCCAGTTTAAAATTCTTCAACGATACGGCCATCCCTATGTCGGATCATAAATCTTCTAATATATATATACTCGTATGTGTTTAATTTTCTCTTCCCCAATTTTCTCGCCCGTGTCCAATGCTCTAGAGATTAGTACAATCCGGCCCTGGTGCTGCTGACAACAGAGCCTTGTAACATTTTTCCCATCTGCAAGGTGGGATAATTATTTCACCGTGCCACTGCGACACAAATAACAAAGCACTAGACGACTGCCAATTGTACGGGAATCTTTAAACGCGACAAATTTAAATTCTGTCATCTCTAACAATGCCGTCCTTCTGCTATCGACTCACTCAGCGCCGCACCGTTATAGTTCTAGTCGCAAATAAGCACAAGTGGTATGCCACCTTCTGTGTCACGAGCTATGCCCAATAATGGCAGACGGCCTTGTGGCATAGTGGTTAGGTCGCCTGATCTTACGTTGTAAGGTCCGGTTCGATTTCCGGCTGCATCGCCGTTTACCTTTCGAATAAAAATAACGGAATGGCATTTCTATTCTGACGATCGAATACAATAACAAGGCACAAACACATTTTACACACACACACACACACACACACATACACACACACACACACACACACACACACACACACATAAAAACACTCCACAGTAGGGTTAGTTGTAGGATGTAAGAAAAGAGATAATAAACTCGCCCATTGTGCATTTTCACAATAAAGAGTAGAATATACATGCAATAATGCATAATAATAATAATAATAATAACAATAATAATAATGAAAGCAATAATGCATGCTATAATCCTTTCCGGACTAACTTTCCTTTTTTTTATTTGTTG
Organism: Micropterix aruncella; assembly: GCA_944548615.1. Lineage (NCBI taxonomy): Eukaryota > Metazoa > Arthropoda > Insecta > Lepidoptera > Micropterigidae > Micropterix > Micropterix aruncella. Next base: position 9,266,912 of record OX155980.1, read on the forward strand.
TGTGGGGCTTTTCTAAGGTCTTTATAAGCCTTGTAATACTGCTACCATTACTGATCTATTGTGTTCGCCATCTACTATAGTTCTGCGGTAAGCCTAGTGTCATTTAAGACCCTCAACAGGCTTCTTACGCCAGATTGTTTTACTTCCTCAGGTTGGAGGTAATGGCCACCCAAGTGGGTGTATCTTTTACGCATCAGCGGGCCACACTCGCACATGAGGTGCAGGGGAGTTTCCTCTACCCCTTGGAAGAGCCTTCACATTTTCGTGTCCCGGAGCTTGAGGTTGTACATGTGTTTGTTCAGGCCACAATGCCCTGTTAGCGCCCTCACTATTATGCGTAGATTGTTCCTATTTAGCGATAAGGCCTCACGGGCAGTCTTACGGTCGTAAGCCTTAATTAGCGCTTTGGAATGATCCAACCCTGGCGTGTTGTTCCAGTGGTAGACGGATTGTTCTAAACATATTTTTTGAGTATTAGGTTTGTAAGGCTTTTTGGAACGCCACAGCAAGGTTCAGGGCCGTATAACGTTCCCTTTGCTCCCGTCTTAGCAAGTTCGTCGGCTTTTTCATTTCCCTCGATTCCTTCATGGCCGGGAACCCATCTTAGAATTACCCTGTTCTTTTCGCCCAGGGAATTCAGTAGTGATACGCAGTTTTGCAACAGCTTTGAAATAATGGTATTTGAGGCTAGTGCCATAAGAGCTGCCTTGCTATCCGAGAGGATATAGATACTGAGAGCAAGGAGTGCCGAATATGTGGTGAATAACCTGAAGACAGCATACACATCTTTGGTCGCTGACCAGACCTCGCCGCAAAAAGACACAGTTTACTGGGACGAGCCTTCTCGAACCCAGCGATCTGCCCAACTTGAAGGTCAGTGATCTGCTTGGACTGGTAAGCAGTACTGGGCCACTAGCTGACCACTCACCCAACCACAAAGTAAGTAGTAACAAAAGATCTTATAGATCCAGGTTACTACATGAAGGGATGGAAACAAGCCCCTCCACTCCGTTTACTACTACTACTACTACTAATACTGGTCTTAGTAAAAATAAGAATTGCCACTTAAAATTCTGAGGACATTGCATCGTCAGCGGATTTTTAATATAAAATTTTAAAGCCTGAAAATGTAGTACTTTATAACTCCGTACTTCATAGTAATAATACTAATACTACTACTTCTACTAGTACTAATAATAATAATACTAACTCAGTACTTCATAGTAATAAAACTATAATAAATAATGCACGAATATAAAACAAAAGTGTCTTAGAATCCTGAGAAAAAATCATCTAACTTTGTTGTCATTTTTTTCATCTAAAATAATTCCTTAATCTTAATCTTTCTCAGTGGAATATATTCAGTGGTTTGTGAGTATAATAATAATTTCTTTTAAATTATGGGTAGAAAATTAGGAATGTGGAAATCGGACTCGAAAATCGCAATTAATGTGGCCGATAACAAATCAGTAACTAACAGGTCAGATAGGATACCATCAAAAGGTAATTGCATTATAAACTAGTAATTATTAATGAAAGAACGACTGAATGACATTATATTCGTATCCAATTGGCAAATTTACTGTTCTCAGATGTGCCTCAATATACAATTGGTAGTAATATACAACCTACTCTAAGTAAAAGGCAGTAATTATAAGCTTTTTGCATGATACTAATATCCTACATATTTTGAAGACAAATAGAAAATCTTTTTATACTACTTATATTAAAGACAAATAGAAAATGTAATGATATATTGGATTGCCATCTGGGATTATTCCCATCGGTAAACATGCGGAAAGCGAGCGTCTTGTGTTTTTTTTAAATACGTGCAAACATGAACACTGTTACGATAGATGAAACGTCTACGATGAAAAATATCTATGAAAACATTCATAAATATTACATGTGCTGATTGATGACTAATCAAGAATTGAAAATGACACGAGCAGGCTAACACGCAATCAAGAGAGAACGTGAATATACAATATAGAGAAATGTGTGTGGATACTGATGAGTTTAAAATAAATGACAGTGGCAGCATCAGCCAGGCTAAGACAGCTGACGACTTTATCGACAAAATGTGGCCGAATCGCGATATCAACCCGAAACACCTTTTTTATAGCGGTAAAAGAAGCGGTTAAAAATCAGACCTGGGCAATAAAAGTGGACTTGTCCGGTAAAAAGAAGTCCTATAGGAATCCTAGTCTGTTCGAGATAAGCAACATCTGTGTAGTCCAGAAGTAGCAAAAGGAGCATTGCTTACATATATACAGGTAGAGTTTTTTTTTCAGAATTAACCGGCATCCGTAAAGTGGGTGAATCAGCTCTAGCAAATAATCAACTTTAATTTTTAAAATGTGGGAAAAACAAAAAAATTAAAAAAACATTTTTTTTTAAAATTTATCTGCAACATATACATAAACAATTGATAATTAAAAATTGATTAAAACTAGTAGTGGAGTATAAATAACTTAAGTGCTTAACTAATCATTAATATAAAAGAAGGTACAGGCCCATGTGGATTATACTATCTCACTAGGAGTAGAAATTAAAACTAGTAGTGGAGTAGAAATAACTTAAGTGCTTAACTAATCATTATTATTTAAAAAAGGTACAGGCCCATGTAGATTATACTGCCTCACTAGGCTTAGGCCTGCGTCAAGGCAAAAGTCTACTAACGTTTGTCTAATAGCACATTTTTTAATTAATTTGAAAAGTGTTACAAAAACAGTAATAAAAAAATGTATTTAGAATTATTAGAAAAAAATATTCGCCCTGAAAAGCATGTTTTGTAAGAGAATAAATTTCGCCAAAGCCCCGCGGCAGGTATCTTGAAACGATCGCGCGGCGCTGAGCCGCCGCCGCTATTCAGTTTTAAAAAGGATTTTTATGAAATATTTGTGGTTTGTTTATTTTTATTTTTGAAATGTACTCCATCAAACTTTTCATTTAAATTTAAACAGGATCCTAAATTATTGACACATGTCTCACGTCAAGGGTGCCGTTTAATTAAAACTCACTCTGTATAATACAAATAAGTATTACAATGTTCGCCCGAAGAAAAAGACGTTTATGTATGAGCGCTTGACCCTGCTTGGGTGCGTGCGATGCAACGGTGACCAACCGACAAGGTTGCGCATTGCGATACCTGCGAGCGACGTAAATAAACGGGGCGGCGAGTGCGTGCGGCCGCGTCGCCGCATCGGTATGCGATCCGTGCGTATTGACAGCGATCAATCTGGCATCGGGGCGCGGTCGCGGGTTGCGCGTCGCGGCGCGGGCGCGGCGATTGCGACAGCGCGGCCAGCGGCCAGGTGCCCGGATAAATCAGGGCGGCCGGGCGCGCACCAGCAGCTGTCACCGGAGAGCGCCGTACCGCGCGAGCCGCACTCGAATAAATCAGTCCACCGGACGCCACCACCGCGACCACACACGCGACGAGCGCGACGCGACACGTTGAGGTACCCACCGTCTCTACCGCATAAAGCCTATCACCCACCGATCGACACCCTCACCTCGCGCGCTGCGCCCTCTTACCTGCTGTGTGCTCTCTGTGATTGTTCTCTTAATACTCGGTGAAAGCGAATCAACGCGGCAAAGCGACACGCGAAGCGGCTACTTGCGACTCGATAAGTGTACAAATAATGAACTGGCGTATTTGTCATTAGGCTTTACCCGGATTAGTGCCTCTCTCACCCGCATGTCGTTTGAATACATCGACTTATTCATTCATGTTTTTAATCACTTTTAATCAGATTCCTCAATACCAAACAATCAACAAGTACCTAAATATATATTTTTTTTAAAAACTCGACTGCCGTAACAGAAAGTGAACTATTGTATTTTTAATTATTTTGATTACGGTTTTTTTATGATATATTTGTGGTTTATGCATTTATCCATATATACATGTACCTATATTTCCGGAATCTACGCGATCAGACCTTTCTTTTGTCGCTAAACACACTATATTTATGTAATTTATTGACATTTGTACATTTAGATAACTACTTACTTGATATTTGAACAGTTAATGTACCCTATGATACTCAGGATGATTTTTAAGCTATTGCATAGCTTTTATCGCGAGCCCAGCGCGGCGACCGAATGAAGAAATTTCTTAACGAAAATAAATAATTTTAAACTGATAATTACGTCTAAACGAGTACTGCTTACGATTCGAAAAAAATATATGTTAAACAAGAACATTTTCCTAATATTCTTAGCTTTAAATATTTAAATTTTGTTTATATTACATAGTGTAATTAATTTGTGAAATTAGGTCTAACCGAACACAAAAACGACTACTACGCAAATACTATCTGGCGTATTATTATGAAACCTTCACCATTTAAAAGATAATTCAATTATCTATCTTTTAATCTACGATTTTTTTTCGAATAATCCGGTTTTTTTGCTTTATCGAATAAAAAATTCGTGCGCGGCGCTCTATCGGAAGACGTTTAAATTATTCGGACTCATTTGATTCCGCAGCCGCAAATGATTCGGAATAATTTCAACGTTTTCCGATAGAGCGCAGTTATCTGATATCAGAAAAAATAAAATAAATAAAATAAATAAATAATTATAATTGCATAAGTCGTTAAAAATGCTATGCAATAGCTTTACCGCGGCAGTCCCCGAGTGCCACACGTATTTTTTTTATTTTTTTTTATTTAGGTAAAAAACAGTAATAAACAAATGTTTTTACAAATACACTTAAACAAATAGACTTAATTTTAACAAAACTTGTAAATGTAGCCACAACAATGTAAATGTCTAGTCGGATCGAACTGTTTTCATTTAGTACGAGTACCTAAATTATTGGCTGTAAACTAAAACTAATGCAACAACAAATCACTCAATTGTTTCCTAAAAGTAATTAATGACACAGAATATATCTATGTCGTTCAAAACTTCATTATAACACATGCAAGAGCGTCTGAAGAAGGTATTTTTTGCGTAGTTTGAATGAAAAGAGGGAATATAGAAAGTATTTTAATAACGATTCTATTAAAATCACACACTATTAAATCGGTTCAAGCGCTTAGAAGTTACGTTGGAATAAAAAAAAACGGAAAACGTACATAGATGAACTCACTCCTTTTTTGTTGGGAAGTGTTGTAAAAAATGCAGAGGTTTTTGAGTCTTTACAGCGTTCATCAAAATATTTTGAATATTTCTAAGAAAGATATGGTGCTACTCTGTACCGCAGAAGAGGCGAATTGCTGGCGAATCTAAAATAACGCATAAAAAGGACGTTTCATGTTTATAGTGATACTTCACTTTATAAGCTTTCGAAATTCTCGTTTGTATACATTTGTGCGTTGGTTTGCACAGCAGACAGATTCGAAAAAAAGCATTTCGACTATTTTGCTTTGCAGACTAACAGCAATATTGGAACATTAGCATAACAGCAATAGCAGCAATTCCTTAGAAACTTAAACGATTAGAACCGTTTGGAATGATTCATGTAGAATGTGATGTCGTTAAACTAGGCCAGTTTTTTCATGACCTAAAATTTATTTAAAATTGCATATACGTGTTTTTGATCTGATGAATCTCATCTGATTTGACCTAATCTAATTGATCGGTTTTTGATCTGTTTACTGACTTAAAATTGCATTTGTTTGCATTTGCGCAGATTTCATTTGCATTCACTTACAATACTAGCTTGAATTAAGTTTGCATTTACATACAATACTAGCTTGAATTAGCTTGAACTAGGTTTTTTATTACCTTTTAGAAAAGACTTCCTTAGCAGCAATTTGCTGCTATTCTCTAACACAAAACAGGCAAATTGATTGAATATTTTATACTTCTTTTAGATTTCATAAGCTGTTTAAATTACAGAAAAAAACACCTGAAAGTTAACCACGATACACTTCATAAGATGTCAAGCAGTCTTGTCTGTATATATTTATTTGTAACCTGGTTTGCACAGTAGATTGGAAAATAAGCAATTCACTTGTTTTGGCTCATAGAATATAAGCAAAGGTACAGGCCCTTTTCTCAGTATCATGCACAACTTACCTGTGTTTACAATTATAACTTGATAACTCGAAAATTGGCATTTTTTAATATAAGTATGCCAAAAGATGTAAAAATATCAACTCCTAAAAATTTATTTCCTTAAAACCAGATAACAGAAATTCCTACGCCCTTAGGAGTTAACGATGGTTGATAAGTTGAAAATCAGCTCCATACTAAAAATCGATTAGTAGACTTATCTAACTGAAAGTTCGTAGCACTGTCTGATATCGTAGCGCAAGTACTGGATATCTCCACTTATCTAGATTTAGGATAGTATTTAGGTCTACTTATTAGTTTCCACAAATCTAATGTGGTGGACGAGTTGAAACTTTAAAAAAACATTCAAACGCGTTTATCTCAGAACTACTAAATTCGAGTTATCGACTTATAATTGTAAGACGACGATATGATCTAAGCAATTGCTCGAAGGACTAAAAGCTACGAGCTTGCCGCAAAGTAGCACAATTTCTTGGTCTTTTAGTATATACTAAAACAAAAAATAATACCATTGAAACGTTGAACAAACACAAGAAACAGTAAACACATTATTAGGTCTGCAGAAAGTAAAGGTAACTTTCGATATCTCTCTAAATGGATTTTTTTATTGCAACAGACAGAGCTGGACGCTCTCGATTAGAAAACATTAGATGCTTGTAAAAAATGCGGTTTTCTTTATATAAATAAATAAATAGATTGTGCAACTATTAGAAGTCCATGTTCGTGTCAGGGTTATATTTCACGCGGGTTGTTAAATGCTCACATATGTCTATGCATGTTTTTTGGCATATCAGTTGTTAATTACAATTTATCTTTCCTTTAAAAGTTGTCGAGAGGAATTCCGCAACCTAAGGGTTCCACGGAACCCAGCTAGGGAACTGCTGTGCATATCCTGTACAGTGAAGGCATATCGTGAGAGTGGTCGTATTGGGAGCAATATGCATCACTAGGATTCCGGGATAATTGTGTCGTTGGTTTCAAACCAGCTAAGAACTCCTGTTGTAAATTGTGATTTTTAGGCCTGCAATATCAATAATATCGATTTAATCTGGAAATTTAAAAAGCTTCCAGGAATTTCATATGAAATTAATTTTTATTTAATTATGGTTCTTTACCAAACCATACTAACAGAAACCTTCGCTTTCTGTCTATCTGTCTGTAGATATTTGTATGTCACCTTTGACAGTTTAGCTATCTTTTCTGTTTTGAATCCATCGACATGAAATTTATAATTTGAAAAATTAAATTTAGCATAGCCTCGTTAAAAGCGAAATTTTCGAAAGGGCGATATTTTTTCATTGTAGGTCTAGTTGGATATAATTTGAAAGGGCTCGTTTCCATGCAATATAGTTTTTGTTTTTCGTGCCCCATTTTATTATACAGTAAAAACAAAATGACCCATGTGGCTATAATTGTTTTTTCTTAATCAGTTTTTGAGAAGTTAGTTAATCAACAAATATTAAAAAAACGTTTTTGTCAACTCAAAATTTCCCCTGCAAGTAGCTTAGGACCCAGGAAGGATTTTGTGCGTGATCTCCTTTCGGGACATCACGTTGACCTTATTGAAAGAGATAGTCGGTTACGAGAGCGGATAGTGAGAATGCAACGCTACACGTTTGTTCGACCTGACCGTGACCACACTGAAAATTTAATAAGACATCTCTGTACATTTCAAGTATTGAAATATAAATAGTCCGCCCTATGGCACACCGATTTCAAAAACACCTTTTTCAACTCTTGCCATGACCAAATGATTACTGCATGCAAAACTTCAGTTCAATAAGATTAAGCGTTTGGGCGCTAACGTGGAGGAACACACACACACAGAAAACACACAGGCCCACATACAGAAAGACACACAGAAATACTTCCTTTTGGAAATGATCTTGATCATGTCAGAAGGGCTCAAAATAAAGATTTCCGTCTGCATCTCGAAAAATAGACATTGCCCGTACACAATACTTTCCCACCTCGTTGGTTGATGGGCCGGGAAAGTAAAACTATCGATTTAACGCCAATGGAAAATATTGTTGGAAAAAAATAAGATCAATTAGGCAATGAGATATATTCGCTTTTAGAGTGGCATTTAAAAAAATATGTGAAAACATCTAAAATTTCTTTATAATTATATAAAGAAAAGTTAAACAAAATCCTTCCTACAGGAGAAAGGAGAGGCTGTAAACTCATATATAAATTGTTTATTATAAATATTAAAATCAAGCTAAGCTAAGGACTGCTAAGCTCCTTTTCTAGTCAATGTCTATCATTATATTTCATAGCAAGAATTCCCTTTTCATAATAAGGTCCTAATCCGTTTTCTTAATTAAGCATATACGAACCCCGCGGTGCTCGAAAGGAACTCGCCTTTGGCGGATTTTATTTTTAATTTGTTTGACTACTATTCTCGGGACGGGGGCGTTTCGGCATAGTGTCAGCTCTACGGAGAGAAGCCGGAAACCTGCGCATCGGTTGAATTACGCAGGATTTTACGTCACAGTGACGTCAAAACAGTCAAGGCAGTCATGCCGTCTGGTTCCAGCAAATGATTTGTGAAACAGCTTGTTTAAAATAAGAGTCCCGGTTGATCAATGTGTAATTTATCTTCGAGATAGGGGCGCGTTTCCACCAGCGTCAAAGTCTTCCTGGTGTTTGTTTGTTTGTTACACTCTTTATTATGAAACTTCACAATGCGCGGGTTTATTGTCATTAGACAAATTCTTCCAACCGACCCTACTATAAAGTGTTTATAAGTATGAATGAACGGGTTTATATGTATGAGCCGGGAATCGAACCCGGAACCTTACAAAGTAAGACCAGGCGACCTAACCACTATACCACCGGGCCGTGTCAAGAAAGGACATCTTCTCGCCTTGATGAATTTCTCGATGTCAATATCAATAACGAAAACAAATACTAAACAGGGTTTAATAGCTTTTGATAGAAAATGAGTTTATTTGTTAAATTTTGAAGCATTTCGGTACGGTTTTATGTGATAATAAATTGATGTCTCATGTTGTCCGCAATATGTCCTCCGCAGATGTCTCATGTTATCCGCAAATGTTTATTGACCTGAATCGAAATAAAAGTATTTTGGACAGAGAGTGAAATAAATCAATTTTGTTTATCGGCTCCTCATACGATCTCTCCTTGCTTATCTCCAGTTTGTGCCAATTCATACATATGTTTTCCAGGATAATTGTGCTGTTAAAATGTGTTTTACCAACGAGCAGAAGATAGAAATACCTGCCGCGGCTCTATCCCATAGATGAAATATTATAGCGGCCATGAGCAAGTGTTGTGTGGTTTTTAATCTATCAGCTAGTGATGTTTAGAGACACGAGATGCCTTAGCCCTTTTGCGCACATACGTTTTTATAGCCGTGAAAATCCGCGGTCAATTCGCCGTGTCTAGACACGGTCGTCAGTGTTGTATAAATCACTATAAAAGCTGGTCACAGATACGGCGGCTGCGCCGACCGTCCGTTTTTCCGCCGTGTCTGTGGACAAGCTTCTATAGTGATCCATACAACACCGAAGATCGCGGCTAGATACGGCGAATTAAGCGTAGATTGTCACGCCAAAAAGCGTGTGTGTACAAAAGGCCTTCTTCAATAAAAGCCGATTTTTTTTCACATGGGGTGTATTTTAGGGGTTCGAAAGAAGAACTGTAATTACATGTAATTAGCTTTATTTTTAAAACTTAATAATTGTGTACCAAATTTATTGTAACAGCTGTATATTTACTTAACAATAATGAAATAAAAAATACGTGTGGCACTCGGGGACTGCCGCGGTAAAGCTATTGCATAGCATTTTTAACAACCTATGCAATTATAATAATTTATTTATTTTATTTTTTCTGATATCAGATAACTGCGCTCTATCGGAAAACGTTGAAATTATTCCGAATCATTTGCGGCTGCGGAAGCAAATGATTCGGAATAATTCAAACGTCTTCCGATAGAGCGCCGCGTACGAATTTTTTATTCGATAAAGCAAAAAAACCGGTATATTCGAAAAAAATCGTAGATAAAAAGATAGATAATTAAATTATCTTTAAAATGGTGCAGGTTTCATAATAATACGCCAGATAGTATTTGCGTAGTAGTCGTTTTTGTGTTCGGTTAGACCTAATTTCACAAATTAATTACACTATGTAATATAAACAAAATCTAAAATATTCAAAGCTAAGAATATTAGGAAAATGTTCTTGTTTATCATATATTTTTTTCGAATCATAAGCAGTACTCGTTTAGACGTAATTATCAGTTTAAAATCATTAATTTTCGTTAAGAAATTTCTTCATTCGGTCGCCGCACTGGCCTAGGCCCGCGATAAAAGCTATGCAATAGCTTAAAATAAAATAACTATTCGTTCATAAACCATAACAGTAATAAATCGCAATTCACATATTATAGGTAGTTTGTAAAATTATAACTATATAATATGTAGCTACAACTATATACGCCTTAATACAATATATTATATTGTATGTAGATATATCTCCTTCTATAAATGGATACAGACAGACAGACGGACGAACAGACAATGTAGTCTAAAAAGTAGGATTGCGTTTTTACGCTTTGGCAAGGAACCCTAAAAATAGTTACTTTCGAAATTTATTTTGTTTGATAGCAATATATTCGTTTAATATTTCGTTGAAACACCTTACTTAAAATTATTTTGGTCCAGATTCTACTTCCAAACTAACTTAAAATAACAAAAACTCTTAACATATTCGAAAAATAACACGTTGAGAATAACGTATATTGTGTTAAACCAGAAATCAATTTAATTTTCATTACAACCTATACCAAACTAGAATCGATTTTATATAACATTTTCATAGTCCGCGCGACAACTCATCTACTCAGCCACAACTAAACCAGCTGGCCAGACGGCTTTTGATATCGTTGACGTTTACTTACAACTCAACTACGGTATTTTTTGTTACAGATAGCAACCCTTGAGGCATAATGGCGGATGACGACTGGTTTGCTGAGGATCCCGCGGAGACCGCGGCAGCTGAAGCCGCAGCGGCCGAAGCCGCAGCGGCCGAGGCAGCAGCGGCGGAAGCCGCAGCAGCAGCTGAAGCGGCTGCGGCCGCGGAAGGGGCAGCGGCCGATGAGGCCGGTGCTGTCGTAATGGGCCACGACCCCAACGCTAAGCTCATCTTTAAGCATTGGGTCAGGTCAGTAATTTGAGTAAAAGTTCTTTTTTTAATAAGAAATCAATAGTAGGAGTCACTAGTAAGATAGCACTAGTATGAAATCAGTACCTAGTAAGAGATCATTAGTAAATCACTAAAGTTCTAAAATTTATTTCTATTTTGTTTTTGTATTTCAATCCCTCGCAGATACTGGAATAGCAGTATCTTTCCGAAGAAAGCAGCAGCACAAAGACCCGCGAAGGTCCCAGTGAACCCATGACTAGGAACCCATGACTCCAATGCTTCTGAACTAAGGATGGCTCAAAATAACATGGACAAACATTTTTCCATAAAATATGATTAAACTGGACACAGCTTGCAATAAATAATAATAAAACGCTTTATTCGTGAAAAAAGGCGAGCTTATTGCATGCAGGCAATATTAGAGCTAAGCTATACTATCGTAAGAACATTCTATATAAAGAGTTTGACAAATACAAAAAAGAGTAACGAAAAATATATTTAAGCTATTGCATAGCTTTTATCGCGGGCCTAGTAGGCAAGCGCGGCGACCGAATGCAGAAATTTCTTAACGAAAATTAATGATTTTAAACTGATAATTACGTCTAAACGAGTAGTGCTTACGATTCGAAAAAAATATATGTTAAACAAGAACATTTTCCTAATATTCTTAGCTTTGAATATTTTAGATTTTGTTTATATTACCTAGTGTAATTAATTTGTGAAATTAGGTCTAACCGAACACAAAAACGACTACTACGCAAATACTATCTGGGGTATTATTATGAAACCTGCACCATTTTAAAGATAATTTAATTATCTATCTTTTTATCTACGATTTTTTTCGAATAATCTGATTTTTTTTGCTTTATCGAAAAAAAATCGTGCGCGGCGCTCTATCGGAAGACGTTTAAATTATTCCGAATCATTTGCTACCGAAGCCGCAAATGATTCGGAATAATTTCAACGTTTTCTGATAGAGCGCAGTTATCTGATATCAGAAAAAATGAAATATATAAAATAAATAAATAATTATAATAGCATAAGTTGTTAAAAATGCTATGCAATAGCTTTACCGCGGCAGTCCCCGAGTGCCACACGTATTTTATATATATATAACTCTTTGTGGGCACAGAATGTGCCACACTAAAATAAACAAACACCCATAAGGACGCAAAGGTTTTGAAAGGATAACCGGAAGGGAACGTGAATTTATGTGGAAGATTTCAAACATTAAACATAGTCAGTTAAAACATGTTATGCATGGCGCGGTTCTCACGTTTTTCGGCAAAGCATTCCAAAGACGGGCTCCATGCACGGTGAAAGAGAGTGAGAAGAAGTCAGTGCTGTGACCAGGGATAGAGAGTAGCAGGTTATGTTTTGATCTCAGAGGGCGTCCATTAGCTGATAGTCTCTCTGAACTCCGTGATGTGGTGAAATTTTGTGATGCCATGGATATGACGAATGCAGCCATTTTGGAGACGCTCAACTGTGGTGGATAACTCCTCTGTGAGGTCTAGAAATGCGACATTTCCATAATCCACAAGGGGGAGGGAAGCAAACTGACAAATCGTAATCTTGGTCTCCTCCGGGAGGATATTTTTCAGCCTTTTCAGCGAATGAAATTGGCCCAAAAGTTTGCGTTTTTTTGCGGGAAATAATAAAAATAGAACCCTTTCCGACCAAGAACGTTGATTAGTCCTCAAATATATTCACAGCCACAAACTTTTAACGCAATTTGAAGCAATGATACATACTTTCTCCAAGGTTATTATATCCCGCTCCCACATAAATGCTGACTTTATCTCATTTAAATCTGTCTCGTGCCTATCCCTATCTCATTTAAACCAGGCCATTACCTTTAAAATCGTGCCTTGATATTTGCGAAGCTATTGATGACTGTACTCGCACCTTGGTACTGGAATTGAGACGTAGGAGTAGTGACAAGTCCTGGAGATTTCGGGTCAACCAAAAACTTGTCCAGTTTGGGTATCTTTGTTTAATTTTTCCCTTTTTTGTAGTTGTTTTTCCTTTAAAGCGACACTACCTACTATTTTTATGTCCATGATTTTTCCAAACTTGTTCTTTCGACTTTCGAGTTTTTATAACTAGTCCTACTAGTTGCGTCTAGGTGGCATTTTTAAGGAAATTGAGATTTATTTGAATAATCAAGATATCATAAAATATTGCCTTTAATTTAGTTAGACTAACAACCAAAAGCCCTGACACCCCCCCCCCCCAAGCACGTTGATTAGTCCTCAAATATATTCACAGCCACAAACTTTTAACGCAATTTGAAGCAATGATACATACTTTCTCCAAGGTTATTATATCCCGCTCCCACATAAATGCTGACTTTATCTCATTTAAATCTGTCTCGTGCCTATCCCTATCTCATTTAAACCAGGCCATTACCTTTAAAATTGGCCACTCAATAGTCCATGTGAATCACTTCGGGCGTGTAGCTTTAGCCTTTCTCGAGAGCTGATGAAATCAGGAAAATTGTCTCTGCAACTTGTTAAACACTTAAAGCAACTTGTTAAACACACGTGAGCTGGAGTAGAGTCTTCTTGAAATGTCCATACTTGGTTGCCGAAATACTTCTGGCTCCAAGAATCAAACACATATTAGAGAAAGTCTCATCGGTACACTTCTTGATATATTTTGACGTCTTGTTTCAACAAAAATAAGGGGAGTTTCGGCTGTTGCAAATGCCACCGCAAAGATAACCTCATTAAGGTTTTGGCATTGAGCAACAACTGCAGAACAGCCCATAATTTATTTTTTTGTTGATTTTGGGCTTGTTCAATCGAGAGAAAAAATCATCTGCCAATATGATATTTGTCCATTTTTTGGCAGTGGCGCGTCGTTTAAGAAAACGACTTTTTTCGGTCAAACTATGTTACTTTGTTCTCAAGAAGTGCGCTTTTATCTGTTCGTATGCCGTCAAAATGACAGATTTGACAATGCTTTGCACCGTAGAGCGCGTTAACCACAGATCTCGAGTGAATTTGTGGATAAAGCGCCAAAGACGCTGGCTCCGGTCTGGTTTATTAATCCCTCGGGTTGTATGTACTGTTAGGTAAGCGAAAATGAAACTAACTACGCGAAAATTAAACATTTAATTTTATTCGAGGTCAAAATGACAATTAATTTGTCGACTGTATAACGAACGTAACCATAGAATGCCGGGGGACAGCCAGCAAGACGGATGATGCCAATGACCAGCTTTGGCGACAGTGACCCGAATCATATAGGAAGAGCTTCGTATTTATTGACAAATAAAACAAATCGAACCAATTCTTTGGTTTTCAGACATCGTGCAGATGTCATGTTAAAGAGTTGAATCACTTACCCTAGCTAGGTACCTACCCATAGGCATACTATGAATGAAAACTATTACTAGAGCAGGCGCGGATCTACGTCTTGTTTTGGGGGGGGGGGGGGGCGGACAGTGGATGGGTTTCTGTCTATAGATAGTTAAAATAAATTATAGTGTGAATTTAGGGCATCCAATATTCTGAATAGAGATAGGTAATTAAGTAACTAAGGATTATAAAAAGGGAAAAGAAATAATGAATACACTCGTAGGTTTTTATTATACTTCTAAATGAACAATGAACAAATGATACATAATAGTGCATAACACAGAATTAAATTACAAATTGCAGTTTCCGGTGTTTTTTCTTTGCAAATCTTTCAATTATCTTCTCTTTGTCTACTGGAATATCTAATTGAATATGCAGGAGTGCCAACCCTGTTAACCTATCCTCTACCATCGTGGATCGTAGCCAGGTTTTTAGTCGCCTCAGAGTTGAAAAACTCCTTTCGGCACTTACGGGCAAGGAGGCCATGATAAGGTTGAGGCGATGTATGCCAGGGTAGATGAATTCGATGGCCAGATCTAGAACATCTAGAATATGTTTTGGTTCCGAATAAGCGGGTTTATTTCTCTTTTCCCTTCTAAAACTTTCTTTCCAGATCTTGTATTCTCCCAGAACTCCTGCCTCATAAACTCCTAGGAGACCCTTATGCTCTCTAACAAGATCTGCTACTACATTTGAGTGATCACTATCGTCTTTTATTATTACCGATGGTATTATAATGTTTAAATTAAAAACCTTTAAGGTTTCGGGTGGCAGTCGATTTTTGAAGTCGTTTATGACATTGTCCAGTAGCGGGATTTTTTTTTCAATCCTCGTTGGGGGGGGGGGGGGCGGTCGCCCCCTCCGTCCCCCCATAGATCCGCGCCTGTACTAGAGTTTGGTACTTTGTCGATTACCTGCATGCAGTATACTGCGGCATGCAATGAGAATATACTGCAACCTGCAAGTCAAATAATCTATTTCTATTCTTCTATTCCTAGACTACACGCACCGTTGAACTTTTATACATCTCCTTGAGTGTAATTTAAATATATGTCTCGTTTGGGACAACTGCTATATACAGGTTGGTAAAACTAGTGCTTCATATGTAGTTAAACAACATACTAGAAGATCGTGAAAACGACATTTGTAAATATATATATATATATATATATATATATATATATATATATATATATATATATATATATATATATATATATATATATATATATATATATATATATATATATATATATATATATATATATATATATATATATATATATATATATATATATATATATATATATATATATATATATATATATATATGATCATGTTTTTATTTAAAATAAAATTAGTAAAAGCTACTTAAAAAGTAGAGAAGGAAATCCCAGGTTGTATTGGGAAATGCTTATGTTTGAATGAGATATACTTACGGATGTGCACGACTTTCGACAGGTGCAATGTAAGTTTAAAGGTCCTTTTGCAGTCGACTAACGATCACTATTCATCCATATATCTCATAAATAGGGCTTATCCTTATGCAACACAAAATGCTTTCAAATGAGACGAATTAAGCGAAAAAAATAAAAATTAAACTATTGATCATTTCGGCAAGGCCGTTTTATAAATGAAAGTGACATTACGAAATAATTCAAATTTCTAATGCTACTAACATTTAAAATATGATACAATTGGCTGAGTTTGTTATCAACGAGCCATTAAATCGAATTAAAAATAAATAAAAAAACTCCATATGCTCAATGAAATGAAAGAAGAAACTTAAATCTTTATTTCTGGCAGAGAAGTTTATAAAAAAGATTGTATAATGTTATCAAAATAGGGTAAACCTATATAAAATTGTATAATATTAAAAAATTGTAAAGAAACATTGTAGAAAACAGTATAATATTGTTATATTTCATAAGGTTTGTAAAGAAATCCGTTTATAGGATCATGTTTTTATTTAAAATAAAATTAAATATATATATATATATATATATATATATATATATATATATATATATATATATATATATATATATATATATATATATATATATATATATATATATATATATATATATATATATATATATATATATATATATATATATATATATATATATATATATATATATATATATATATATATATATATATATATATATATATATATATATATATATATATATATATATATATATATATATATATATATATATATATATATATATATATATATATATATATATATATATATATATATATATATATATATATATATATATATATATATATATATATATATATATATATATATATATATATATATATATATATATATATATATATATATATATATATATATATAATATTGTTATATTTGATAAGGTTTGTAAAGAAATCCGTTTATAGGATGATGTTTTTATTTAAAATAAAATTAGTAAAAGCTACTTAAAAAGTAGCGAAGGAAATCCCAGCTTGTATTGGGAAATGCTTATGTTTGAATGAGATATACTTACGGAAGTGCACGACTTTAAGTTTAAAGGTCCTTTTGCAGTCGACTAACGATCACTATTCATCCATATATCTCATAAATAGGGCTTATCCTTATGCAACACAAAATGCCATCAATTGAGACGAATTAAGCGAAAAAATAAAAAAATAAACTATTGATCACTTCGGCAAAGCCGTTTTCCAAATGAAAGTGACATTACGAAATAATTCAAATTTCGAAT